>JAVXUM010000036.1:18730644-18744312 GCA_035590655.1 Pouteria glomerata
GTTTGTAGGCTACTAACCTACTGGCCTGGATCACCAACCCTGCGCAGGTTTCGGGGCTTTCGACCCGCGGGAAATCTTAGTCCCGGTTCTTATTTTCCGTACCACACTACCCGGCATACCACATTTTATTTCTTTCCATTATCATTACCATTTCACAACACAATCCGATGCCGATAGCATCAACCATCACACGAGGCCATGCTTTTATTCAAGCATCCTCAACAACCCAAAATCATTTTTCCTACATCTTGAAATACAATTGCAAGAATAAAACCATATGGCAATTTTATGCATATATCACACATTTGCACCATTTGCATCAACATTTACCACTTTCCATGGTTCCATTTCATTTTCAAGCAACAACCACTCTTTGGGCATTTATTTAACCATTTGTAAAACAATTCTTTCAAAACATATTTTTTTTGAGTTTAGAAAGCTTTTCAAAGCATGAAAACCGGCCCAAAATCTCAAATCAACCACAAGTTATCAAAGTTTAGAAAATTTCTATTTTTGAGGTTCTAAACTCATTATCAACTTCCCAAGTAAAAAAAATTGGTCTTTTGACACCTTTACAAGTTCAAAGTGAAACAAGACTTCATCTCATATAAGGTGAGAAGATCATTATGCAAGCAACCCTAAAACTCTTAACCATATATGCATCAAGCCACAACCAACATAACAACCTTATAAGGTGAGAAGATCATTATGCAAGCAACCCTAAAACTCTTAACCACATATGCATCAAGCCACAACCAACATAACAACCTCAAGCTAGCAAAATTTAAGTTTTCTAGCCTAGGGTCTTGGTGTTCAACACAACATAAGCAACAAGAAAATCCCCTACCTCAAGTTCTTCTTCTCTTTCACTTTCTTTCTCCTCCTCTTCTCTTCTTCCTCTTCTAAGATTGAAGATGGTAAAAGATGGAATCCTCAAGCCTCAAGCTTCTTCTTTCTCTCCTTTTTTTCCTTTGGCCGGACGGAGGAATTCTCCTCAACCCTCAAATTCTCTCTCAATGCTCGGATGGTTCTCCAAACTCTCCAAAGTTTCTCTAGGTATTTGCTCTCCAAGTGATTGGCCGAATGACCTCTTCAAGATCCCATATATTTAATATATTAAATGGCTAAATGACACTTTAATCCTTCAACCAAATGCCTTCCAATTGAACCATATGCTCTAACTAGTTAGTCAAGCCACAACTCCAAGTCATAGCAAGAGCCAATCATATCTCTCCCTTGTTAACTAAACCAAATAACTAATATATAATATATATATCTCTACCAAATGTTTAGCCGGCCAAGAGGCCAAATGGCACAAGAAATGCCAAAAATATATATATATAAACATATGCTCAATTCCATGGTCCTCTTCCATTAAATGGCATGGCCTACCACCATTAATTTACTTCACCAACTCACCAAAGCAAACAAAAGAACAATTAAAAACATATTTGGTCTTCTACTCTTCTACTTGGCCGGCTGCCCTCTTCCTTGGCCATAACACAAGCCAACAAAGCAACTTAAAGCAATCCTATTGGTTGGTTCAATTCCATGCAAACCACACAAGCCAAACCTTGACCTAATCAAGGATTCAAGCCCCAAGCTCTTCCCAATAGGTTCATGAGGGTCTTAACTTCATTTCTCTAAGTTTCCACTTCATCCAATTTAGCTGCTAAGTCAGCCGAATTAAGCATTTTCCAAACAGGCTCCATTTTTGTCCAATTCTGACCACCTGTTGGTATCTTATCCATAACTTACTCTCCCGAACTCCAATTCGAATGATTCTTTTTGGGTTGGAAAACTAACTTCCATGCCTACAACTTTCATGTTTTGGCCGAAGTCTAATTCTTCCATCTTCAGGCCCAAAACAGCATCGGAAGTCAGGACTAGCAAGCAGTCGAGAAAATCAAGCATTGGCGCAGCCGCGGGCTTCCAGCTCGCAGCCTGCGGGCTCCTCTGGAATTTGATCCCACGAGTAGACCACAGGGGTCGCTGCCGCGGGCTCCTCGCGACCTGCCAGCGTGCCTTTGGCTCCCCCGCGGGCTCCCAGCGCCCTGCCTGCGGGGTGTTCTGGAATTTGCATACGCCACCATTTCATGTTCCATATTACCTTCCAAACATTTAAACCTTATATCCTCAAGTTCCTAACACTCAACCAACTCCTAAACACATCAAATTCAACTCCGAAAAACACATCTACTCTCATTCCATTGAAAAAAATTCAATTACACCAAAGGTGAAGGGTATTACACGGCCAAACATCAACCATTTCATTTTTTTTTTCATTATGTCCACACTTTACATATTCGATTACATCAACATCCCTTATCAAGATACACAAGGGTCACAATTTCATTTCAACAACACAACCTCAACTTAAATTAATCAATTACACATGACAATCCTTCAAGTTTGTTAAAAGTGCAATATGCTGAAATTCTCAAGTGCTAGATGCTAAACTTGTCAAGGACAACGAGCTGGAATTGGCAAAGGCAATATGTTGGAATTTTTCCACTGTACTTAGCCTAAAAATCTGTTGAAATGTTCATTGCACTTAGCTTAAAGACATGCTGAATTTCTACATCGCAACTAGCATAAAAACATGCTGGAATTCTCACTGAAAACAGTTTGAAAATATGCTGGAATTTCACTAAAAAAAGCTTGAAAACATGTTAGAATTTCACTAAAAACAACTTGAAAACGTACTAGAATTTGGCCCTGAAATTAGCTTGAAGAGCCTGCTAAAACACAGCTTGAAAGCATGTTGAAATGTTCATTGAAAATAGCTTGAAAACAGCTTGAAAGCAGCTAGAAAACATGCTTAAATTCCAAAAAAAATCAGCATTCAACATAGGTTCCAATTCGGGTGAAGCCTAGGTTCTAGTTGACCAAAGTGTATCACCAAACTTTCAAAGTTTCTATTTTCCATCAATGCTTCTATTTCACAAAAATTACAATTAAATTAGGGTTCTTCTACCTCTTCATGCCAACATCCTTTTTCTTTTCTAGTTTTACAATTTCACACTCTTTACACTCAAATATATATTATTTGAAGTAAAGAATCTCCCTACCTCAAGTCTTGGCCGTGAGCTTCAAGAAAACCAAAGGAAAAGTGGAGTTCTCCAACTTAAGGATTTCAAGCCCTTTCTTCCAATTTTTTTCTTCTTCCCTCCAATTCACCAACAAAACCTAAAAACAATTCAAAATCTTACTCCAACTTAGTTTTATGTTCATGGAATCCAATTACATCTTCAAACAAGTATTCAAAGTTTGAAAGACTTACCACTATCAAAACTAAGTTTTCTTCTTCTTTTTTTTTTCTTTCTTTTCTCTCATTCAGCCAAGCTTCCTTTTTTCTCCTAATATTCTCCCAATTTTCTCTAAATTTTCTCCCATGTCTTCCCATTTCCCCAAGTCACCTGAACACTAGAGGGTTCGGTCCCCCCTTTTCCCAATTTATCATGTGACAAAAACAAAATATGCGGTCCATAGTAATCAAGGCCAATTTACACTTCCAAGTCAACCATTCCACAAGTTCTCCTATTTCACACCTGAATAACCCCTTTTACACTTCAAATCAAATAGCCCATTTCACACTTAGCATCAAATAGCTCCTTTCACACTTAATCATCAAATAGCCCCTTTCACACTTACTACTACTTAACCCTTTTCACACTTAATAATCAACTTAGAATAATCCAAACACTTGAGCCGAATTGGGTAGCTAGGGTTTTCAAACCTCCAGGCCTTGAACCATAGTTGGCTTGATTTGTCTTTGCTCCAGACATGCTCTTGTTTCCTTCTTCTCTTAAACAAAACGTAATTCTAAGACCTATTTTATGACTTAGATCTCTTCATTAACACATAATTATCTCCAAGACATGCAAAATTCATACCTTATATCATTCAAAAGTCTAGGGTATTACAGTCCAATTCTTATAAATCTTTAAAAACATATGCCTCATCAAATGATCCCTGACCACTTTCTGTGTGAAATAATATTGGTTAATACATTTTCTACACGGATAATTGATCGATTGTTGATCCAATGTATGCAATGAACTCTTCAATTCCATGAACATATCAGGATGATAATCTATTCGTCAAATCAATCCAAGTTTTGTCCATCCATTCAATCTTAGGCATTGTAAACTGTACTAAAAAAGTGGACGGAATGTGTTTAGGTAATTTAGCAGTGATGACTACATGCATGTTTTTTTCAAAAAACCTAAAAGCTTTACACTAAAGGGTGGTTGGTCCTAGCTCATTTGAGAATGCACAATCCAACTCTTACTCAACACCACGAATGCCCCGTTTTATTATTAGATGAATTTCAGCAGTATCTCCACATAGTTCTCCAAGTACATGACACAAAAAATTGTGTATTCCCGTATTTGTGTATGTACCCAGAGAACAACGGGAGCAGCTACACAAAACGTTGCCCAATAGAGAACTAGCATCAGCAGTGGAATTGAGTAAAAGATGGATCATTGCACTCCCAAACTATCTAAATTGGACAATTCAAGAATCGTATACATTGATTTGTGTATCTAATTACACTTGAAGAGTGTAATTACTAACTCGATAAACTAGTATATAATTCATGCATTTGTTAATAAGTTTATGCATTTTGTTATATTTTACACTTACATGATTCGTTTTCTTAAATGCAGTGAGAATGATAACATTTCTCTAATAAATGACGAAGAAAATGAAGAAAAAGTAGCAAGAGAGCAACATAGAACGATAACCGAGGCTGAGGATTGGACCAAGACCATGTTTAGAGTGGAAGAACAAAGCCAGGAAGTGATCCAAGACACTGTGGTCCGTACCACCCCCTAGCCGGTCTGGACCAGAAGGCAAAACAAATTTTGGAGTTAACATACTATGGTTCAGACCAGGCAAGTCCAGCAAAGTTCCTTGTTTCCTTTTCTTTAGGGTTTTTGTTAGGGTTATAAAAGCTAAACTTTGGTACGTCTTTGGAACGACTTTTTCCAGCCGTTCTCTGAGTTTTAAGGCTTTTATACTTTTGATTTTTTTAGTGTTATAGTGGAAGATTTAAGATGTTTTTGAAGGGCACAACCACATTCTTTCGTGCAGTTTCTATTACTTTCGTTTTGAGGTTGATATTTAAGCGTTCTTCAAAGTACAATACTTTTCTATTTTAAATTTAATGATAAGTTTTCTCTTTTTTTGATTCATTTTAGTGTTTGTGTTCGAGTTTTAATTTTGTTTGGATACTGAATGTTCTTTCGCATGTGTAGTTAGAACCAAGGGTTTATTGGTACTGTTTGATTTAGTTTTATTTAGTTTCCATCCTTAATAGCTTGAAGTTATTTTTCTTATTAGATTATGATGATTCATGCAAGAATGCTAAGCTTGAAACATAAAACCTTGGTTTAGTGTTTCAAAGTAGAGTGAAAAAATCTATTTATCTAAAACACTGAGGGCATATACGCAACGTATAAACGTAAGCATATATGCACCATCTTTTGGATTTTATTTTGATTTACAAAAAGACTTTAGAAAGCAAAGTTCTTCGTTCAAATTCGTTGAATCATTGAAAAAGGATTTTGGTACTTTAAACCCGTTTTTTAAAACCTTGACGTAAACAAAGTGAATCCAAAACCATGACTTTATTAAAAGAAGATTTTCCAACTTCGTAATCCATTTGTCGTGAGTATTACGAAGTTGAGTTAGTGGTAGTTAAAACTTTTAATGAAATATCTTCCGATTCTCATTTCCTTCAAAAAAAGTGAAATTTGAATTATAGTAGCAAAAATAGGGGTTTTAATTAAGAGATTTTCTTCTGCTTGAAAACTGAACATCAAATCAAGGTTACATTATATTATTTGAATTTAGAACTCTCAATTTCTACTGTTATATAGGAAAGTTTAAGTGGTTAACAATTTAGTTTCATTATTTACCTTATTAATTTTCTTTTAGGAAACTTGGTTAGAGAATTTATTCCCAAGAAACAAATCAAATCCTTTATTTATTTTTCAGCAAACTTAGGATTAGGAAAAACCTGGAAGAACTTAGAAATTAAAATTATAGACTCCCTGTGGATTCGACTCTAAGCTCACTAGGTAAAACTACACCGCACACCCTTATACTGGGGGTTAGTTCTAAATGTACATTTGAGAAGCGGTTAGCATCGTTGTAAGAAGAACAACGAAATAAATCGTAGAAGACCAACTCGTCACATCACTAATGACCAAATCAACTCTCAATACGATTCTTGAACGGGTTTAAGTATTTTTGAAAACATGAATGCAAGTCCCATATTATATTTAAGCATAATTGAACCTTTAATGAATTTGTCTCATGCTATGTATATGTCACCTAAAAGTATTGAAATTTTTCCGATGCTAATCGCAACTACAAGATCGAACATTAGAACAGAGATCGATACATATATAGTAATGCATCTAAATAATTATCTAGCTAGCAGATGAACTACCAAATCTCTCCCGCCTAAACCTTTTTATCATTATTTTTTTTTTTAACTTTCCACGTGTCTTCTTACAAACCACACACACCTATGTACACTAACACATGCATGCTAACCGGCCATGTCAAATTCCCATAATGGGATGTTAGATTAACAAACATTTTATAAAAAATATAATAAAAATAAAAAAATTGATGTCAAAATAATATGTAATAAAATTTAATTAAAAAATACAAAAAATTAATAAATTTTGATTAATTTTAACCAATTAAACACTCCCATAATGTTTAAATTTTTTACTTTTTGTATTTTTAAAAACATTATTTATTTATTATTAAAAAGATAGAAACGTGAAAAATTAATGATTTATTTGTTTTAAATAATGTATATACCTAACTTATTTATTTATTGATTTATTGAGTACGTAAGATAGGGGACTTGAGTTAAATTCAAAATTTATAGCTTAGGTGATTAATTAGATTCATTTAGAATTCTAAAAAATGTCAAAAAGTTTTAAAAATTTCTATAATTTTTTACAATTATTTACAAAAGTTTTTTCACCTCAAATTATGTAATTTTTTGTAAATCTCTATAAATTTATATTTATATTAAATAGGATGAATTTTAAATATGTTTCTTTTTACATGATAAGATATAATGGTTATAACTTATGTTGAACTAACTCTGCACGTTAAGCACAGTCATTTTTTGTTGTTTCTTTACCCTTTTTAACTTTTTTCTACTATCTATGCACACTAATTATGGTCTTAACTTTGAACAAAAAGAGGAAGTGGAAAAGTTTAAGTGCTTGCTAGCGTAAAAGGGAAAGCATTAGTTGTTAATCTAATAACTTATACACGCACACGCACACTGTATTAACAATGTGTTTTGGTAAAGCTTAATTAAGCCAAAATATTTCAAGTCTCACATCATTAAGATTCCTTCACTCTATTTAACTTAATTAAAATAATAAACTAATGCTAATATTGCTATTAAAAATAAATTAATATTTATAAAAAAAATTTCTATATGTTCATAATCTATTTTAGAAGTTGTTTGATTCAGAAGAATAAAATCAAATTTGATTATTTTTTTTCAATTTTTACCAACTTCATCTACTAAACACTGTATCACCTTTATTCACTAAATACTTTACTACTTTCTTTAACTTTGTCTATCTATTTTTAAATTTTTTTTATGACTTTTATAAATTTTAACGAGCACTCAATTAACTAAAATGATACATCAAAAATTGGTGTCAAGTTCGTAATTTTTTTTCAGTGTTATGAAAGTTCATTTATTTAATATTTAAGTACACACATATAACTCCACCGTATTTCATAAACGAGTCGTATATATGTTTTGCAGTTTCAAGAACAAAAGATATGGCATACACGCACTGTACTTCAACCAGATTAATTACAAAAATTTGCAATTCGAACCTAAACAAAAATTGAGCAAACATATATACAATGCCAAAATAAAAAATAATTTAACTAATAAACTAAATCAGCAACCAAAAGTAAGAAAAAATAGCAGAGAATCAAAGCCAACAGCTACAAGACAATTAAGTAAAAATTAAGGGAAAACCAATAACTGCCAAAAATGTCCACCCAACACCCAAAATCAAAAACTAATATATAATCATCAAAACCCAACAATCGTTGGCTCAAAGCCAAAATTAATGAAAATCTAAGAGAAATAGAGACAACCAACCAACACCCAAAAATCGTGACTCGAAACCAGTGGTGGTTCCCTATCAACCACGGAGCCAACTGTAACTCAGAAGAGAGAGAAAAGAAGAAAGAGCAAGCAGGAAGGAGAATGGGGGGAGAGAAAAGAGATAAGCTCTTATTACCTGTAGTGGTGGCCAGCCAGAGTCACAGAGGGTGGCGCCATAATCGTTTCACCCCGTGGAATGTTAGAATAGAGAGAATAAGAGATAGAGAGGAAGAAAGAGAGAAAATAAGAGAGATAAAGCAGGAGGAAGAATGGAAGAGAGGGATGAGAAGGGCCTCAATTACCTATAGTAGTGGCCGATCGGAGTCACGATAGGGGTGGTGCTGGAAAGGTTTTACCTGTGGAACATCAGAACAGAGAGAACGAGAGATAAAGAGGAAGAAAGAGAAAGAAAAAACAAGAGGGAGAATGGCTCTGATTACCTGTAGTGGTGGCCTACCAGAGTTGAGGTGGGGGATGGCACCGGAGTGATTTCTTCATTCCAAAATAAAGAGAGTGTGAGAGATATAGTGAGAGAGAGAGAAAATTTGTCCACGCAGAGAGAAGGGCTCAGGTTTTTGGAGGGAAAAGGGGACTTTACCCAACTGTTTAGGGGCAGTCGGCCAGCGATTCCAAGCGATCGTGTATGTCGGCTTCGTTGATCGCTTCCAAGTGGTCATCCGATTCTTTGGCCTGCTATTCCTAGTTTTGTTGTAGTGTCATAGCATTCAAAGTCCTTAGTTATAATGTTTTCTTTGAATGTTTCACTGTGGCTCTCTCAAAAACCAGTTTTAGGCTTAAGCCCAATAGTTTTAACATTGGTGTTTGGATCATAATCTTAGTTCTTTGATAATTTTACCTTTCTCTAGGTTAACAGTGAAACAAAATACTGCCAGAAAAAGATTTTTGGTATGGTTTGTAATTAAAAAAAAACATAAAGGACAAATCTATTTCAAATTTTTAATTGTTCTTTTCTCTTACATGCCGGTTTTGAGATGATGGATCATATTGATCAAGGATCATCAAAATTTCTCGAAACTAGGGTCACATTTTTCTTTAGTTATTTTTATTTGTTTACTACTATACTAGTGGTAAGAAGTCGATTAAATCACACACTTGAAATCATATAGGCCCTTGTGCTTGGCTGCTAGCCCATGATGAGTTGGGAGACATTGAGGCTTACTCTATGGATTTGTTCTCTACAAAATTGATCCTTGATTTCTTGCTTCAAGTTTGGTGCTTAAATCACTACACCAAATAAAGGAGTGATCTTATAAGATAACAAAGTTTAACATAAATGGTCACTCTTCATATCTCATATTCATAAATTCTAACTACATTCTTATTTTTGCCTTTAACTTCCTTAACATAGCATTATAAATATTTAATGCTTGACCATATTCTTCTTAAAAAGTATTAATTCTTGCATTTCATCATTTTTTCCCCTAAGCGTAGCTAGTTGCTTATTGGATCCTTATCATTTTTTTTAAAAGTTAAAGCCGCAAGCCTAACCTACACTACTAGCCTTACCATTAGAAGTATCTTATTGCCAAATAGTGTACCATATGAATTTACTACACATGTTTTGAATTTATTCTCTTATAGTATGAAGCACTTTTTTAAATGTAATGATTTAATTAGCTTTTTATGTTGTAAAATTTATTAACTAGTGCAAAACCATTTCCCATGCATATCTTTTAAAATAACAAAAAAAGGGTTAGGAGGCCTTGGAGTAAAACATATGGTATGTTTGTCCATTAAATTCCTTGTGCATATTTATATGGTATTCTAATGCATATGTGTATAAAGGTTAATACTACTTTAGGATCTGAAAATTAGTGTACTTATGTCATGAAAAACAAAAAAAAGAAAAAGAAAAATGCATACTCTAGGAGTTCTGTCAGTGTATTTTTTAAAAATCAATACCCTTCTTCCAATCTTGTGAAATGGCAAACATATTTTATTATGAATGTTGTGCAATTATTAAACTTTCTAGTCATGAATTACTTCATACTTACACTAGCCATAATTTATATTTTTAAATTGCTAGGTTGGTTTCTTCTAAGGACACAAGTAGGAGAGCATCTTTAAGTCCCCTAATGATTCACATGGGAAGGTTGGTGTGACTGAAAATGAGACAATAACGATCAAATTCTTTTTGTATACATCTAATATCAAATTCTTTTTTGTATACATTGTAAGTTAATACCTTTAAAAATGTTAATATCATGATTTTATTTTAAAAATATTTCCATGAGTTAAATTTAACAAGTTAGTCTTTTATATTTTAATTGAGACGTTTATATTTTTTTAATGACACAAAGCTGTTTATGTTTTTTTCTACAAACTTTTTCTTCCTCCTTGTTATAGAATATTTATTCGTAATTTTTGTGACAACATTAGATATGTATTTATGATTATTTATTATTGGTTTGTCAAAATGAATAAAAATTGGATGAAAAAGATTGAGCGAGCGATGATTACAAAGCAAGGGTTAACGCATTCATTGAATTTGCTACTGCAAATATTGGGTTGGACAAGAAGATTTATTGTTTATGTGTGAAATGTGTAAAAATTTCATACATGGACATTAAACTGGTGAAGTACCATTTATTATTAAGAGGAATCTTGGCAACATACATTACTTGGCTACATCGTGGTGAAGTCATTACTGTTTGTTCATTAAATTTAGAAACCAATGTCATAAATGACGATGAAAACAATTTAGAAGAAATAATGACAACAAATGACAAAGAAAATAATGATGAACAACAGATAAATAATGATGAGTTTCCCAATATGTTGAAAGATATGTATTTTAGAAATTTGGTGAATGATCATAATATAAAAGTAAGTATTGATGACATAAAAGTGGAAAGTATTGATGATATAGAAGTAAATGATGTCCAAAACTTTGACAAGTTATTCCATGAGGCTTAACGTGAGTTATACTCAAGTTGCAAAGAATATAATGTGTTGCTGTTTTTTATCACTATTATGCATGCAAAAGTGATATTTAAGTAGAGTAACAAATCCGTTGATTATTTATTTAAGATACGAAGGAAACTTTTTCCTAATTATAATGAGAAGGTTCCTTAGAATCTTTAGGAAGGTAATAAATTGTAATGTGATTTAGGTTTGGGAAATGAGTGTATTGATACTTGTAAATTTAATTGCGCAATTTTTTGGAATGAGAATGCAAGTCTGGGTAAATGTCCAATATGTAAGATGCCTAAATACTAACCACAAGGTAGAAATAAAAAGAAAATTGCACATAATATATTAAGATACTTCTCATTTACACTGAATTTGAAAAGATTGTACATATCAAGGCAAATAGTTTCATGTATGAAATGATATAAGGAGAAGTGAGTACATGATGGGATATCGAGGCATCCAACTAATGGTGATGAGTGAAAAAACTTCAAGCCAAACACATGCTAAATTGCTAGAAAACCAACAAATGTAAGGCTGGGCATAGCCACTGATGTGTTTAATCTTTTTGTAAATATGAGCAATTCGTACAGTATGTGGCCTATCGTAGTTACACCATATAACTTGCCACCATGGAAAAGTTTGAAAGAGTAGTTCTGCATGATGTCATTTCTTATCCCAAGACCAAGTGCACAAAGCCAAAATATTGATATTTATATGCGATCATTAATTGATGAGTTGAAGAACTTATGGGAAAAAGATATGAGCACTTATGATGCATTGTCGGATGCATCTTTCAAATACGTGTAGCTACAATGTGGATTATTAACGACTTTCTAACCCATGGATTATTAATGACAAAAAGTTATATGGCTTTGTCCTAATTGCAATGAAGAACATTCAACACAATCATTAAGAGGTAAAATTGGGTACATAAGTGCTTGTCATTTCCTTCTCGAGGACTATCATTGGCGAATATGCAAGCTTTTTGATGGCAAAATTGAAAATTAACTAAGACTAAAGGTCTTAACTGGTGAACAAATATTTGAACAAGTGTGAGCAGGAAAGTTTGAGCCCTATGAGAAGCATCCCCACATTTTAAATAGACAAATTAATGAGCAAATCAAAAGCAAATAATAACAAGAAACTAAACATAAACTAGAACAAAAAAAAAACATTTTTTTAAGCTATCCTATTGGACGACACTCAATCTCAGGCATAACCTTGATATGGCGCACATGAAAAATTAACCATTCATGGAAAAAATAAGGATACCCTAAAAGCTCGCATGGATTTAAAAGATATGAAAATTGTAAAAACATTATTATTTAAATGAGCATCCTAATGGCAAACTTATAATGCCTCACACATTGTTCACATTGTCTTCATAAGAGAGACAAAGGCTCTTGGATTTCTTATAGTCTATCAAGTATTTAGATGGACATGTGACAAACATTTCTAGATGTGTAAATGCAAGGGATGGAAAGTTGTTAGGTCTTGAAAGTCATGAATGCCATGTACCTTTATAAAAAAATTTACTTATTGGGATATTTAGTGCCTTAGTAAGGATATTTGCACTGCAATATTTTAGCTGGACAATTATTTGTAAGAATTATGTGCCATAACATTAAATATAAGTCACTTTGAAAAATTAAAGGAGTGTATTGTTTTTATTCTTTGAGTTAAAGAAGTTTTTTCATCATACATTCTTTGGCATCATAGTTTATTTTCTTATTCATTTACCATACGAGGCCAAACTTGGGGGGCCAGTGTAATACTGGTGGATTTACTTGAATGAATGGTAATACTCTCCAACTTTATTTATAGAATTATACGTTGAATGCTAAAATAAATGTCCAATATTTAACATATATATTATTTTATGATATTTATACAAAAGGTATATTGGCACATTAAAAAAGTGTGTCACAAATCGAGCTCATCTCAAAGGTTCAATTGCGGAGGCGTATATTGTGAAATTATGTCTTGTATTTTGCTCAATGTATTTTGATGAGACTAAAACTATGTTTAATAGAGAAAAAGGAATAATGATGGTGATGACTGTGGCCCAGGTTGGCAATATTCACTCATAGTGTTCGTTCTATTCTTCAGATATATTGACTTCCTCACATTCATTTTAAAGAATGAGAGATGGTTTATTGGTTTGTCTTTTACAACAATTCAGCAATAGACCCATATTTAGAGCTTGTTTTCGCATATACATCTTTTTTATCAAAAAATATTTTTATTAGTTATAGTTTTTATTACATTTTTTATTTGTTTAAATAGGAAGTACAAACACATTGTGGAGAGTAACAGTACAAGAGACATCATGAAGAGGCAAATTGAGTTATTTTGTAATTAGTTCAAGTGTCGAGTAAAATCTAGTTGTAACTTATCATTATTTTATTTATTCACCTAACTAACTTCAACACCAATTATTATGTACTATTTTATATTATGTAGATGAATCACTTGAGATCGCAAGGGTCATCAAAAGCCACTAATAAATTGTAGTTACTAGCTAATGGACCTGATTTGCTAATAAGACTATATTTAGG
>JAVXUM010000036.1:18748645-18760595 GCA_035590655.1 Pouteria glomerata
GTGGGCAAGACAATTAGAGAGAGCAAAGCTTCTCTCTCTCTCTATATATATATATATCTAAAGATTTCATCCTGGGTGAAACTAGTGCTGCTAGATATCATCAAATCCATGACCAGAATGAGAGCGCTCGATACCATGTAAAAGCTTTTTACTGCATGGTGGGGAGGGGCATGCCTGTCCTTTAGCCAACATTTTGATGAGAATTGAAGCTGTAGCGTTAGGAGGATTGCAATGGTACGTGAAGGATCTTGCAGGGCAGGGCCTAGCTTTAACACCAAAACATGTTTGAGACATGTCTCATTGAACAAGGGTAAATGATTGATGAGAAAAAACCAGAACATGGAGACATCTTTCTTGGTAGATTTTTATGAGTTTTTTTTTTTAACCGGAGGAGTATATGATTTTAAGTAAGTGTATATGTATGACGTAACATCCCCTACTATAGGGGGCATTTGGAAAAATTAAAAGAAGTGTAATGCCTCACTTACTTTTTAGTTTTTGAAATGTAAACACAAATTTACTGATTGGACCCATTTGAATGATTTTGGTATACAGTGTCAAAATTTCATATGCTGTGTCAGAATTTTGAGCTGACAGAATCTATTCCAATGTAGTTGAATGACCTGTGTTAAAATTTTGAGAAAAAGTTGGTAAAAATAAATACAAACGAAATATGAAAATAGACAAAAAATTGTAACTTTTGATCTACCAAATAATATCTTAGTGTAATGGGCATGGTATAAATAAATATAAAATAATTATAATTTAATTTAACGGCTATTGTAATAAAAGGAGCATTTAGAGTTCCGAAAAAGTTTAAAAAAATCAAAAGTTAATGTTAAAATAACATAAAAGTGAAACGTAATTAAATTTAATTAAAGGAAATTGAAAACTTTTGGAGTATTTTGAAATATTTGAAAAATTTTAGACCTCTACCAGAATTAACAAAAAATTAAAAAGTTAAATATTAAAAAATTAATTTCTTTTTCTCCTTTTCAAACATAAAAAGTTAACTTTTTAGTAACTAGATATTAGTCAACCAAAATCATAAAAAAAACTAACTTTTTTCTTTCTAAGCTAAACCTCAAATTACTTGAATTCCATGTTTTTTTTAAAATTTTTTTTTGTCCCTTTGTGTTCAGCTTAAATAATTGGAAGTTGATATTGCTGTTTAAATTTGAAAACGATTAATTTTGTCATACTTTATAACTTATCAATTCTGAGTGATTGCTTAACAGATAAAATTATGAAATTATTTTTCAATAATTATTAGTTCAAGTATTTACAAAATTATTGGTGGGTTTACTGAATCCTTAAATTCATGGCTCAGAGATTAATCGAGATACGCATTAATTGACTCAAACTCAAACTCAAACTCAAATACCTTGGGTATTAAAAAAAAAAAAACTTAATTTCAAGACACAAAGTGACTTAGCTAATACGCAAGCCAAAAAAAAAAAAAAAAAGTACTTCGAGCAAAAAATCGAAACCATCTGAAACTGTTCGGACAGTTTTTTTTGGTAAGTAAAAAACTGGTCAGACAATTGTTATTTAAAATCATACCAAAATAATTTTGCAGGTATCGGCATTAATTTAATAACGAGACTGTGTTATAAATTCCTTTTATTTCCCTTTAAAAAATAATACTCACACTTCATTTTGATATATATATATATATTCCCTACATTTTCCAGTCGACGATCACCTCTCTCACTAGATATGGGGTCACTTGGTCGCTTTTTTTGACTTCAATATTGATATAGGGGTCTCATTAGAGATTTTCTTTCAAGGTGAGACCCTCCTGTGTATCATTCAAGTAACCAAAAGCAAAGGCACTATCCTACCACTCACGGTTAATCCTTTAATCAAACTTCAAAAGAATACGTGATGAGGCCCCATGATCAAGGAATGACTCTGCTGCTGTCTAAAAGAGAAGAATTAATAAAGGAGAGATATGCATTGAATCTTTGTAGTTGGGATTATGCCTATATTCCCTACAGATCCTATAGGGACCAGTTATTCAAAAAGCCCTTGGGGACCCCTAGAAGGTGCTTGCATCTTTCTATTTGTCTACAGTGCAAAAGATATGCTCTTGGTAATTTCTCAATTTGCACGCAATAGCTCGTATGTATGCACTGGCTCGATTAAGGGTTAGTTTGGAAAGAAAGTTAGTTATTTTTTTTTTGATTATTTAATAAAGAAAAAAAGTTAGTTTTTTTTGTATTTGAAAAGGGAAAAAAAGTTATATTTTTAGTTGTTAACTTTTTAATTTTTTGTTAATTTAACAATTTTATCTTTCATAATTATAAAAAAATTTAAAAAGTAAGATGGTAAGTTTAATAATTTTAAATAAAGATAAAAAAAACTAAATAATTAGTAGTTGGATAACTCTAACTTTCCAAACGGAGCTTAAGAAAAGATAGTCCACGCTTTTAACTTTATTGCATAACCTATGCTTGGTATAAGACAAGTCATCCTGATGAATTGAAAATATTAATTTTGAATTTAAATTCACTATCTCTTAACCCCTAGTTTGCATATTCAATTTTTAGTCAACCGCTAATACTTTTTTTTTTTAATAAAAATTGATAGGTAAAATTTTTGCTGTGTTTAATAAAATAAATGAAAATTTTAATAACTTTAAGCTACTTTTTGTATGTTTGTTAAAAATTTAATAACTTTTGAATTAAGTTAAAGTGAAATACTTATTATATTTCTCGCTAACTCAATAAAAGTTTTTGTATTGATAACTTACCACATAAAATTATTATCACATAAAATTATTGACAACTTCTCATATATTATAAAACACCAAAAATTAATACTTTTTTAGTTTTTCTCTCCTCCAAACGGGACATAAAATCACAAAATACCAACCTTAGACATAAAATCACAAAATACCAACCTTATCATTGCATCAAGGGTGATGAGGGAAAATAAGCATAAAAATACATTTCATTTCAGCCAACTTGTCAAAACATAAATTACATTTCCAACTTACAAGGTGCCCTTTTGGCATGCACTCCTGCCCCTTGTACAAATATGGGGAGCCAAGAAGCCTCACTCTATATCTGTGCATATATAATATGAAATAGAGTACTTAAAAATGGATTGTAAAAAAGATCAACCATTCATTAGTATCACACACTCAAGGGACATTGTCATCTCCAATGTGTGTGTTTTGAAGGAGATGAAGTTACTCTGATCATTGAAGTCCTCCTGATCACCATTAAAACTAACTAACCAGTGTGTGTAGAAGCCGATGAAGGAGGCAGATTACGCAAATACCATCTAGCCCAGAACAGGTAATTGAGGAAGTTAAAAAAGCTCAGAGCCGCTAACAACCAATAGAAAAGGTCCAGCCTATCTTTGTCGAGATCATTCTCGCTGAGCCAACCACCACCATTCGATGATGATGATGAAGATGTGATCTTATTCACCAAAGAAACAAGCACCGAACTCAAGTAGAATCCAAACGAGTAAGAGCAGTAAGTCAGGGCCGTCAAGAACGCCTGCATTCCCTTCACCGACTGTTTGTAGAAGAACTCAATGAGCCCCACCGCCGTGAACATCTCCGACAGCCCGAAGATCAAGAACTGCGGTGTGATCCAGAAGATCGACAGCACTCTCTTCTCCTCCACCGCCGCGTCCCTCCTTTCCCTCTCCACGACAGCCGCCGCGACCATGGAGAAGGTGGCGGCGAACAGGCCGAGCCCCACGCGCTGCAGAGGGGTGATGCCGGAGTCGTGGCCGGTGATTTTTCTGGCGAAGGGGACGAAGAGAGCGTCGTAGAAGGGGACGGCGAAGATGAGGAGGAGGTAAGGGACGGATTGGAGGGAGGCGGGGGGGATGTGAAAGTTTCTGGTGAGGTGGGTGTTCATGGAGGTTCCTTGTTGGACTGAGAATGTTTGGAGCTGGGCTAGAATGGTGTTGAAGACGATGGTGCAGGCGAAGATGGGGATGACGGAGATGAGGATCTTCACTTGCTCCACTTGGTTCACGGTGCAGAGTCTCCATGGGCTCTCTTTTGTGTTTGTTCCATCATCCTGGGTTTTGATTATGCAGGCTTTGTCTAAGAACCTGGAATTTGTTTGTAATTGGGTTAAATATATATATATATATATTTATATATGTATGGGCAAACTTATAAGAAACGATGCCACCTGTAAGATGTAAGACGTGCGTTTGACTAAAAAGAGTCATTGAACGTAGGCTTCGTTTGGCATATTTTTTGTTACTCATCTATCAGGTACATAATTTTTTTGAATCTTTTTTTAAAATGACAATACTTATTCTTTTATATTTTAATTTTTTTTAAACTATGGAGAGTAAAACTATCAAATTAACCAAAAATTAAAACATTAACTATTAAAAAGTTAACTTTTTTCTTACCTAAACACAAAAAAAGCTATCTAACTTGGATGTCAAACTAAGCCTTACACTAAGGTGCAGTTTCCAAGTCTAAATTTTAATATTTTTTTAGTTAAAAATTATCAATAATAATTTTTAATGCATTTATTGAAATAATTTTTGGTAATTTTTAAATATTTACTAAAATATTTAATAAATTTTTACAATTTTTAATAATTTTTAAGTTGATAAGTTATTCTAATTGAATAGAAAAATAGGAAAAATTAGTACTTTATCAATTACTCAAAAAGTAAAAATTAATAATTTTTTATTAAAATTTGTGCCTCCAAACGCACCTTAGGAAGGAAAATATTATTCTATTGGAATTTTTTTTTTTATAAAATTGAGAACAAAATTATATAGTAATGACATGCGTTTATGTAATAAAATAGTATTTTACTAATTTCTTTTAACAGGCTGACAAACTCGTCACATTAATTTGATATATACATTTTGTAACAACTTGATACATCAGACTATATATATCAAGTTGTTACAAAATATACTCAACCTTTTTTATGGTTTAGTAAACTCAAATTTTCTCAAAATTTTCACTAAATCTTAATTTTTCTACATTTTAAAACTTTTTTCACTAAAATTTATCAAAAATTTTTCATAACTTTTATAAATTTTCTTTAACTGTTATCAAAATTTTTTAACTTTTTTTAATTTTTATCAACTATCTCTAATTTTCTATAAATTTCCTTTAGCTTTTATAATTTTTTTACCAAATACATAAATTTTATCAAAATTAGCATACACAACAATATCAGAACAAAAGTCGTAAAAAATTTCATTTTTTTTAGTTTACCATGCCATTACCGTAATAAGAAGCATAAGCGTAGCTAAATGTTGTTTGTTGGCCATAATTCATCAACTAATGATAAAACATTTTTCAGGAAAAAAGATAAAAAAATAAAAAGGAAAAAGGAAGAAAATAAAAAAGAAAGGGAAAAGTTCTATTGGGTCGAACAAATTGATCCAAAGTTAAAAAAAAAAAAAGAAAAAAAAAATCATTGATGACTATTTGCTTTTGAATAAGATATGAAAGGACAAATCAGTACAACATATCATTCAAAGGAAAAATATTTGCTGTTGAAAGAGAAAGAGGGAGTCTAAGAGATATAACTATACCTGAACCTCTCTGTATGAATAAGACCACCAGCATTGGAAGAGGCAGTGAGGTGATTATTCAAAACCTTTCTTTGGCTCCCATGAAGCATTTGTGGATCAGATGGACACACTTGCTTTCTATTTGAAATTGCAGCCACAAAAACCTTTAAAAAAATTAATAAATAAATAAAGTAGTAAACTTAAATCCAATTGATCAATTCAATGATTCATCATGACATATAAATGTTCCCTTCCAATAGGACAAACTGATATACACTAATAATAAAGTTTCTTCTAGGATAAAGAATCATGAGGTTGCATTTAATATCTACATTATTGTACTTTATTCAATTCTTTGTTCATTTTTCTCTAATTAATTGGCATAATCCACACAATTAAAAAAAGTGAAATGTATAATTAAATAACGAAGTAGTTCCAATGGGCATAAACATATTTAAAAAACCCATTCCAGATCAAATCAACCAGCCAGCAAAAGATGACCTCAATGATGAGGGGAATTAGTCTACAAGAAATCATAATAGAGAAAATGTTTTTAAAAAAATGACTTTTTAATTAGATTGTGATTGTGAATTCTCTTTTAATAAATTAAAATTTTAAATTTTAAATATATAAAATTAATTCTACTTTTGATGTGACTAGATTCTATATCAAAGGTAACTAATTTCTTCATTATATGTAACTGAGATATAATAAAAGTTCATATATTTAAATTTTAAAATTCTCACATCATTAAAATAAAATTTTCAGTCAAATATTCATTTTTTATGTTTTTAAATTTTTCCCATTAATTATAACGTACCATAAAATATTGAAGCACATGTGATAGTAAGAAAAAAAACAAAACTCAAACGAACAGGAAGTGAATTTTCTAATGCAACAAAACATCAAATCAAACAATTATAGAGACAAAAAAATGAATAAAGGCTAAGAGGGAACATCTACTATTCAATTACTTGAGCAATAGGAGTGAAGATGCTCCCTTGAGGGCGCTTGTTCCTATAAACAAAGATGCCAGAGACCAAGCAAATCAATCCCAAAGCCATGGCTGCTGCTGAGACTCCAAAGCCAATGTCCATCCCAGAGTGGGTTTGGACCCAAACAAGAAGTGTGAGGGCAACAAGCTCACCCACAGAGAAGGCAAAATAGGCAGCATTGAAGTAGGTGGAGAGCTTCTTGGATTGCTTGGACTCATCTTGGTTGAATTGGTCAGCACCATGAGAGATCATGTTGGGTTTCACACACCCACTCCCCAATGCCACCAAGTAAAGTGCCACAAAGAAGATCAAGGCTTTTAACCCTTTTGCTTCCAAACAGTGGTCTCCATTTGTTGTCATGCTGCACTGGGGTGGCTTTAACTGGGGAAGATGGGCTTGGACTGATAGTAATATAAAACCCTATATATATATATATGTATATTATATAATTCAACACAAAAACCATCTGGTAAGCATTCATTTTGTTTTTCTTTTCTTTTTGAATTTTTATTAAAAGAATCAATCAAAACAATGTGACTTTCTCATGTGTCAATCACTTTAAATAAAAAAATCCGCTAAAATAATATACTTTTATTATAAAAATACTATTACTAACTTATTCTAACACAAATTTACAAAAAAAAACAAAATTATGGTAGAAAATCTTTTTTCCCAAATGATTTCTTTGATAAAATAAAGATGAACCCAAAAATAAAACTAAAATTATATAAAAAATAATAATATTGTAATAAAAATATATTTTCGTGAATTTATTAATTTAAAATAATCAATCTCCAAGTATTTCACATTATTTCTCTTATTTTGAGAAAAAAATGCAATTTTAGTTCTTTGATAACATTGGGTCTAAAAAAAAGAGGGTATATATAATGAATATATGCCCACGCTATATGCTAGCTAGGGATACACGGATATGTGTGCATATGTATATATATATATATATAGGTGAAATTTTATGAAAATGACAGTGAATTTCATCAACTTTTGCTGATGGGTTTGAGAGAAGCAGACAAGATCATTTGAAACGAAAAGGGAATATGAGAGGAAGGGAAGACTTACAGAAAGTTCCACAAAGCCAAAGATCAGCATGGTCCAGAAGCACCCAAGATAAGAATCAGAAAGGTAGCCCCCAAGGAGGGCAAGGATGAAGATGGTTCCTACAAAGTTTGTCACTATGTTGGCTGACTTTGACAAGGAGAAGTGCATCTCATTTATCACATATGTTATGAGGTTGTTCCCAACAGCTGCTATTCCCATTATCTCAAATGCTTGAACCCCTAATCATTAACATTAGACGCACACAACACCATCAAATTAAATTATCAAAACCACCATAATATATATATATATGTGTGTAATATAACATGCATTTCATGAGAATTTATGAGACATGAGGACAAGTAACTGCTGCCAGCCAAAATCCATCAATTAACCAAGTTAGCAATTAAATTACCCAAAACCTAACTCTTTTCTGACTTTGGATCTCGTCTCCCAATTTACCATCATCACATGTACACATATGCTTAATAGAGAGAGAGAGAGAGAGAGAGAGAGTAGCAAACCAAGAACAAAGACGGCAGCTCTCATTCCCCCATGCTTGTTGGGATTGGAGGGTCTGCCCTTCCAATCCACAGTGGCCTCTTCTCCATTGTAGCTATTGTGTCCTCTGGTCTCCATATCCATTTTCGGCCTTTTACTGATCCCTTCAGCTCTCTCTCTCTCTCTCTCTCAACTGGTAATAATTGGGGAGTTTGTAGCTTTGTGTAACTCTCTAAGCTGAATCCGAGGCGAGTTGGTTGAGCTGGTTGGTCCGAAATTTATAAGCCAAACCCCGTTGGATTTTGTGAAAAAACAAACAACAGAGAGAGAGAGAGAGAGAGAGAGAGAGAGAGAGAGAGAGCCACACACACTGTCGACCAGTGGCAATTTACGAATTTCATGCCAAAGAAGAAGGCTTTTCTGATGTTGAAATCAAGACGCATTTGGATAGTGGACTCTCCCCCAAACGTTCAAAGTCCACACACTTTTTTGACAATAAAAATATAATACAAAATAAAATGAAAAATAACATAAAATATGAGGAGAGAGGAGAGTCTAACTTGCTTAGTTTTTATTTTATTTTTTTAAATGAATCAATGGTTTTTGACTTATGATGGGAGGGTACAGATATCTTCTCTGAGGATAAGCTCACACAATTTTAATCTGTTAGTCAATTGATATGGTCAAAATTAAGTTTCTTTTCTGAGGATTTCAGAGTACTCTTTGGCTTTAAATAAATATAGCCTTTAAACATTAAGACTGGATTAGATTCGTTGATTTAACTAATGAATTGAGATTGATTAAAAAATTAAATTTATTTCGGGGCTGTTGTATCGCTTTTTTATTTATGTTTTCCGTTATTATTTTTTAAATAAAAATTGAAATTACATTTGAAAATACAATTTTATTTATATTAATGAATTTTTATTTTAATAGAAATATTCACTTTAATCAATTCAAAAGTATTAGTTAAATTTAATAAAATATATTTCCTATTAATTTAATTCATTAACTAATTAAATTATTTTATTATAAATATATTAAATACAATTTAATTATATTATCTGTTAAAAATAATTTAATAAAATATATTTTATATTAATTAAATTATATAATTTGTTAGAAATAATTTTTATTTCATAAAATAATTTATTTTAATATGATGTAACAAAATAGACAAAATATTAAAATTGATAAAATATTTATAATAGAAAAAAAAAGAAAGAGTGAAAACATTATTTTTTTATTTTCATTTTTCTTTTTAAGTTTTTTGAAAATAAAAAATAAAAATAAATTTAACAAAAATTTTTTTTGTTACCAATTTTTAAAAATCTATAAAAATATACAGAAGAATAGTAAACATAAAAATGTTACTAAACGAAACCTTAACAAATGAGTTGAATTTAAATAATGACAGAATTGGTTCATTAAAGACTTTAACTATTTTAATACTTATATATAATTAAATAGCATATATTTGAAATTTATTAATGTATTTTAAATTTTAAAACATAATTGTTAGTTGAGTCATTTCTATATTAGTAATTTTATTTTGAACTATCATGTTTTACAAGAATATTTTGAATTATTTATATAATAAAACATAACACATTTCAAAAATGTATCTCTTATAAATTAAAATTTAAATGTTGAGATTGAGTTTTAATCTTCAACGAATATCTAATATCTTTTAAAATCAAAATTTCTACTCAAATTCTCACCTAATCTTTGGGTCGTTTTACATTTTGATAGACCATTGAGTTGAACTTAATAATGACATCTGAAGAGTTGCATTGACAAAAATAAAAATTTTACTTCTTAAGAATAATACAATGAAAATATAATTTATTTTGAGTTTTTAAAAAAAAATTTGCTAATATATTTAATTTTAAATACATGCATATTTAATTTTAATAGAGAAGTATTGAAATCACAAATTATTCGCTAATCTATATTGCAAATTAGATCAAGCGATTTGACATTTATGTGCGTGGCTCCACTCGGTTGGCTGAAGGAAAAAGAGTGTCAGTTGCTTTTTTTGTGTGCATGTGTGTTGGAGAGTGTTTGGATGGGGGTATGTTCTGGGGAATAAGAGAGTGCCGGCGTTTTTTTATTATAATTAATTTATTTCTCAGGTGTGGACTGGGTGGAGTTTAAGATAAATTGAGGGATCGAGGTTTTTCTGTTTTGGTTTTTTTGGTTTTTTAAGAATAATATTTAAATAAATAATCTATATAACAAATTAGATTAGATGATTTGACATTTATGTGGGTGGCTCCACTTGGTTGGCTAGAGGAAAGAGAATGTCAGTTGCTTTTATGTGTGCGTGTGTGTTGGAGGGTTTGGATAGAGGTCTGTCTTAGATGGAGAGTGCTGGCATTTTTTTTATTGTAATTAATTTATTTCTCAAACATAGGCTGGGTGGAGTTTAAGACAAACTGAGGGGTTGAGGTTTTTTGTTTTGGTTTTTTTAGGTTTTTTAAGAATAATATTTAAATAAATAAATAAGAATTTGAATTTGGCATATTAAATTTTTTTATTTAACTAAATTTTTTTTATTTTAGTTTACAAATATTTAAAATATTAATTTAAAAATAATATATATATTTTTATACTATTTGTGTCATCTATATAATAAGAAAACTAAATATTCGAATTTGGCATATTTTTTATTTTTTTCTCTCTACTTTAGTTGTCTTTTCAGTCACTTTTCATGAAAATACACTCTCTTATTCTTTTCATATTTCAAAATATTTTTTATATGAATACATATTAGACAAAGTTAACTAATTTTTTTTTGTTTTAAAAAAATAATATTTAAAATTTAATTTTAATACAATTAAGTTAAAAATTTAGAATTAAAGATAATATTCCTTAAAAAATTTACTTTTAAAGAATAAACATTTAAATTAAAATTTTAATTTTTTTTGTTGAGAAAAATTCAAATTTAATATACTTAAAACTTTAAATTTTAAAATATAGACTTTTACACTTTTTGTGTCATATATATAATAAAAAGGTTTAAAAAATTTAGATTTGAAATATTTTTAACAATTTGAGTTGGTCAATGGTCAAATAAATATAAATAAATAAAAATAATCATTAATAAGTTATTTTAAAGACATACATCTATATTACTTTTTTACTTTTTTAATTAATAATTTATTTTTTATTTTTTGAATTTTATTTTTTAGATTTTTTTAATTTAGTTTTCATCAAAATATGTTTGAGTTATAGTTGTATTACTGTTTAATTTTTTTATTAGTAATTTTTATTTTTATAAGTTATTTTTATAAATTTTCATGCAAATTTGTATTACAAATTTATATTTAAACTTTTTGTTGGTTAAAGGGGGCATTTAGAGTGTTAAAAATTATAAAACTTGATAAAAATTGTGAATTTGTAATACATACACCGAGATAAAAAATAAATATTTTTAAAAAAAATTTAATATTCTTTAATAATTTTTAAAACTTCAAATAAAATTTAAATTATATTTTTCGTGCCTTCAGACACAGGCTATCTCTAGTACATACATAAGATGAGTAATTACTTTTACACTCTTGCCAAATTGAATTTTGAACAATCTTTTACTGATTTGAGCACCGGATAACTTTTGACAAGTACTACACCAGTGTCCACAGCGAAGAGGCTCACTTTTAGAGGTTCGGATCGATCTCTTGGGCTCTCAGGTCGCGCATACCAAAGAATCGTCTGTCGGGGTTCCGCACCTATTTAATGCCATGTGATTTCCCAAACAGTCTTCCCTCATTTATTGAATTGTATAGTTATCAATTCATTGTATTAATAACCTACCTACCTCCCTTGACCATTGTTGATAAAAAGGGAGAGTGAGACACTGAGGAGATAAGGAT
>JAVXUM010000036.1:18792514-18803187 GCA_035590655.1 Pouteria glomerata
ACAGAGCCTAGAGAGAGAAATTCACCAGCTGAGCTCCTCCTTGGGCATATACATACAGACAGAGAGAGAGAGAAATTATGGAGAAGGTTTCTATATATTTATTTAATTATTAATTATATATATATATTTGCGTGGTCCTGTCGGCTTCAACCAGGCAAAGACCACCGATTCGACTTCTCTGACTCTCTCATCTTTGCTCTCTGGGAAACCCTAATTGCTGCCTCCGATCTGGATTTGTGTGAGCAGTCTTTGGAGCTATCGGTTGCGGCGGAAATGGCGGATTCACATGAGGTTCCAATCACGAGCCAAATCTACAGAACTTATTAGGTAAGTGCTTGTTTCAGTTTGGATTGATTCTGTGTCTCTTTCGCTTTGATTGGTCCTAATCCACATGTGCTATTGTTTATGCATGTAAGGATGGAAGTTTATGGTCGAAGTTTATTTCGTTCTGGTGATTTTGTACTGGAATTGAATTTCTATGCTTTATACCGATCTTAAAACCTTTTAGTTTTGTATTGTAGTCTTCGATCTCGTGTCTCTTGGGCATTTATTTATTATTTATTTGCTTATCCTTCTCTCTGTTTTTCGTATGTGTATCTCTTCGAAATCTCCGCTTTTCTCCGTATGGATTTTACACTATGTTTTTATAACGCACTTATCTTCATATATTATTATATGTGGATAGACTGATAGATGTATGATGTATGTGTGTCTCAAGTGAGGATTGTGATCATCCTGACTCTTAACTTTTTGAAAAGCTCTAAAAATTTTGTTTTTGTTCCGGGAAACGATAACAAGCATGTGACATTTTAACTTTGCAGGGAATTTTTCCCGAATTTTAAGCTTAAAGAAGGTTGAGCATATAGTTTGACGCGTGAAAGTTCATGCTTTTTGGGTGATCTGTGTCTTTGGCAGCTTGAGTCCCGGACCAGCCAAACTTTTTTTGCCGTATTTTTGTTGTATTTATGGTGAGAAAGTAGGAAGTAACTGGCATTATCCAAGCAATTGTGGGCTTTAATTCACCACCAACGAAGTCATCCACTGCATCGAGTATCTTCACAATTATATTTCTCTCTGGAGATTATATTGAACACGTATTGGTTGGTGGTTAGTTTTAATAGTTGGGTTGTCTCTATCTCCTTCAAAACAACAGCCTGTTGTCCGGAAGGACGTTTAAGTACAAACTCGGGATCTTGTGGTTTGTGGCCTTTAGATGGCACATATTGCTGGGAATCATTTATCTGGAGGGCCTTGCTCAGGTATGACATTCTTATTTGTTTAATTTCAATTTTATCATATGCTTTTGTGAGTGATATTTCTTGATAGCGTTAATCAATGCTTGGAATGGGTGGAATGTTTAATATTCCAGCATTGATGTGATTTATTGCCTACTGTTGGCATCTAGTTTACGTTACTTCCAATTAGTACTTAGACCAAGGAATTGTGTAATAAATTTTCTTATTTGGAAATTGTTTCTTAATTTCCTTATGTTCAGCCTGTCCAGCTACCTAGAATCCATACTTCCATGTATTTGCACTCGATAACAAAGAAATATATATAAGTATGACTTGCAAGCCAAATTGAAAATAGGATCCTGTTCTTAGTTAAAACCCAAAATTTTCTAAATTTATGGTTTTTCAAAATTGCACCAAAATTTGTTGGCACAAAAGTATAATAACTGATTATTGTGTATCCGCATGGGTTGGAGTGTCTGCATGATGCTGATTGAATTACTACTAACTGGTCCTTGATTTTGGTGTTATGTGAGGCAGCATATCATTGCGTTATTTTTACACTTTTTCATATTATTAACTCGACAGTGCCCTGTGTTGATATCTGCCTGACTAATAGTTTTCAGGCTTAATAACCAGATCATCCCTTGAAGTATGACTCCATATCATTTTACGCGCCTGAATTAACGTTGATTCTTACACTAAGTAGTTGTGATTTTAATGAAATACATTCACATAATTTGCACGTGAGGCAAAAGAGAACAACATTGGAGACTAAAGTCATTTTACATAAACTTCTGTTAACTAAAAATCGTGGTAAAAATTTTAATTGACAAAAATATCTTAAGAGGTTCACTGAAATTATGGAACTAAAATGTCCTTAAAAGTTGTATATGAGTGGTATTTTATTTAATGAATTTATAGAAAATCTAACTTGGTATGAAACATTTTTTTCTTGCCTTATGTCTGTGTTAGTTGATTAAATTCTGTTAAAATGACAAATATTAGTGTGAGGAATTGTGATGCTACAATTTGACATTTTTTTTTTAAGTTTGAGAGGTACAGTGATACTGAGTCATTTGGGGGGTGATTTAGTGATTAATCCTAATTTTCGGATAGCAGTACACTGCCACTTACTAGCATTATAAATAATTTTACATTCATTAGAGCATCCCCTTGGGCCTATTTTAAATTTCTTGATTTCTTCTGTTCCTATTTTATTTGTGTCTTTATTTTTGATAAGTTTGTTCTCTTCTTTTCTTTTAATTTAGCTGCATTAACATTATGTTATAGGGCCCACAAGTGGTGCTTTGTACAAGGAACTGTGGCATGCCTGTGCTGGACCCCTTGTTACCGTTCCACGTGAAGGAGAACGAGTTTATTACTTTCCACAAGGCCACATGGAACAGGTTTGGT
The DNA here is from genome assembly GCA_035590655.1 of Pouteria glomerata. Taxonomy (NCBI): domain Eukaryota; kingdom Viridiplantae; phylum Streptophyta; class Magnoliopsida; order Ericales; family Sapotaceae; genus Pouteria; species Pouteria glomerata. The sequence continues at coordinate 18,795,163 of JAVXUM010000036.1, forward strand.
GAATTCTATATGTAAAATAAATACGCGGTTGTCAATATCTTGTATTTGTGAATTTATTTTAAAGAGGGGAGTTAAAGAATCCTCATAGGTGGTTATACTGACTAAAAGAGAATTGATCTTTACTGCTTATCACATCTTTCTTTTGTCTGTTTGTCTTTGGTTGGTTGTCTGGTTTGCTTTTTAGTCCCCTATCACCCCCGCCTGATGTCAATTGTCCACATTAATTCACATGATCCTTTTTTCTGGCCATTTTTTTTTTTGTTGTTTGTACATTTGATTGGATCTGGATCTTTCAAGTGCATATGCATATAGATTACTCCATGCACGTACTCATGCATATCGTAGCTGCAGATGCACGTGGATATGCATATGCGAATACATGCCTGGGTAGACATTGTTAATATTTTTATAGCTTTTGCTACTTACTGAACACTAAGACTGTTAGGAACACATTGGCCTGCAATCTATTCTCCTTTTAATAATATTTCCGTATTTTCAGCAAAGTGGTGTCATCTTTAATTTTTCTTCATACAGCTTGAAGCATCAACCCAACAAGGATTAGATCAGCAACTCCCTTCATTCAATCTACCAGCTAAAATACTTTGCAAAGTAATGAATATCCAGCTGCGGGTATGCTTTATCATGATCAAGTGCTTTTAAGAATGGATTTCTTTTTCCCCTTTCCTTGTGCATACTGGAATTTAGTTTCCATCAATGTGGGTTGTAGGCTGAACTAGAAACGGATGAAGTGTATGCCCAGATAACTCTTCTACCTGAAGCAGATGTGAGTTCTCTCCCCTTATCACTTGCGTAGCTGGAAGTATTAGGATGATATTTTCAGTCAGTGGTTTATTGCCTAACACAGAGTAGCCTTTATACACTAAGTCTTAACTTTTCTTTCCTTTCTCAATTTTTTTAATGACTTATTTTATTTCCTTATGTGGATTAGCAAAGTGAGGTCACCAGCCCAGATCCTCCCCTTCCAGAACCTCAAAAGTTCAATATCCATTCGTTTTGCAAGACACTTACTGCTTCTGACACAAGCACCCATGGTGGATTTTCCGTTCTTCGGAGGCATGCAGATGATTGCTTGCCTCCACTGGTAAGCTGTAAAAATGTTTAATCTACCATGCCGTGTAATATATACATTGACTGCCCCAAGAATATGGTACTGGTACATATTCTTTTTGTGTTAGATTTTCTTGCCTGGTGCTGACTTCCAGTTTGCTTTTCAGGATATGTCCCAACAGCCACCCTGGCAGGAACTGGTTGCAACTGATCTTCACGGAAATGAATGGCACTTTCGTCACATTTTCCGAGGTTAGGAGTTCAATCGGCCTATTATGAATGGCCCAACATCAAACAATAGTTAGTTTCTATTACAACTGTTGAAAATCACAGAATAAGAATTCCTTTCATATCTCAAAGAGGTTTACAACATTCCCTACATCTACACAAGATGCCCTAAACTGAAAAAGGACAAAAATAACAATCCTATATCAAATCCCTCAATCAAAGGGATTTCAATAAATGCACTATCTTCTAATTTAGGAATGCATATATCTACAGCCTAAACTCTTAAATACATTTTCCAACAACTACAGAGCATGAGTTTTCAGCTATGAGTGTTGTTAAAACAAGTTTTGGAAAAGGCACAAGGTGATTTATTGATTTCGTTGAAAATACCTTATGTATGTTGAAGAAAACTTGTAGAGATTCACTACAAATTAATCACGAATGGATTTCGTGACATAACAAGTCATCAGGTGTCACTTTAATTGGTAAATAATTAGATATGTATATGATGATATTTTTTTTGTGGATATTGATATATAAAGATTAATTTTTGGTGATGCGTTTAGATTTTATATTCATTAGATTTTATTAATTTATTTTTGTTTGTTAGATATCATTTATAGTGTTGTAATTAATTTGAACCCATAAAAGAGCTTAAAACCCCCCCGGGGGCTGGGGGAAAAAAAAAAGCTTGGAAAAATTCTGGCTTAGTCCCTGATTTCAATCATGGCTTGGTGGTGATTGTATGTGTAATCATTTGTCCTTCAGTGATTGAAGCTTAAGAATCTGCATCTTGCTGAACTTTTATTTATTTGTACTAAGTGTCTAGTGCTGATACACCTAATTTTTTTGTATACATGGGGATAATACTGTTGGATTGGGTGTTTTGAGTTTGTGATGGAGCTATTGAACCCTTTAAACAGGTGACCCATTTTTTATGGTGTTTGTTTTGGAGAATGCAGGTTATTCATGCCTTTTGTTTTAGGGATCTGTTTTTGTTTAGTAATTAAGAATATATTAGAAGGCATCACATGGAGCACAACCCAATACACTTAAAGCACGGGGATTCGACAGTGTGTTGCACTCTTGTTAGGGATTCAGGGAAGCTTGGGATCGTGCCCTATATTCTACCAGAAGGCACATAATGTTGGATGTCTAATCTAGCTCAAAAGGGTTATTTCTGGACTTGTTCTTTACCTCAAGAGTATGGCTTCTTATGTTGCTTAGCTTAGTTGGAGATGTTTAGTCAGACTATATATTACTAGTTAATTTTTGTTGTTTTGGGATGTTGCTGGTGATTGAATAGTCTTTTTGGGTTGTCCTGGCAACTTGAATATGCATCTCCTTGTGGATTTATTTTCTAAATCTGGCCTTCTTTCTTTACAATATTTATATATATTTTCTTTTTTTTTTTTTTTTGGGGGGGGGGGGTGGTTATGTTTGGGAATAAAAATGGGAATTCAAGATGTGATCATGATAGCTCCAATTTGTGGCATGTCAGCAAATATATGCTGATCAAAAGTTTCAGGATGTTGGTAATAGTTTGAGAAGAATCCGTCTTTTGCAGGGCAACCCCGGCGGCACTTGCTCACAACTGGCTGGAGTGTATTTGTTAGTGCTAAGAAATTGGTTGCTGGTGATGCTTTTATTTTTCTGAGGCAAGTCTTGTCGTGCAATTATGTTGGATAAGTTTTTGTAATTTCATAATCAAAATTTGTTTTGAACTTAATTTTCTGCCAGGGGTGAAAATGGTGAGCTGCGAGTTGGAGTAAGGAGGCTCATGAGACAACAAAACAACATGCCATCTTCTGTTATATCCAGTCACAGCATGCACCTTGGGGTTCTTGCCACTGCATCTCATGCTATATCCACTGGAACCCTGTTTTCTGTATTCTACAAACCAAGGTTCTCTTTGAACTTGTTTGCATGGAGAGATGCATATTGATGTGCTTTCGTTTCATCTTGTTGCTATTCTTGTGTTCTGGTTGACAGTTAGTGTCATCAGCACCCTTGGCAAAATTGTTGTACCAGTTTTTATATGCGGATATGTGGGCAGGGAGCTATACTTTTGAAAAGATTTATCTCATGGTATTAGATATAAAGTCCGCGGATTAGTTTTGGAATTGTTTTGGTTCTTTATGTTGACAGTGTTCTTGTACTATCATGGATGGTTTAGAGCTTTCTAATAAATTAATTTTTGATAATCGAAAATGTTAATTTTATCAGTTTTTACTGATATTTAGATTTTGCAATTACAAATCTCAAAATTTGGAAATTGCGCTGAATGTTTTTGTTTAATTTATATAATACTTTCACTGAATAATGACAGTAATTTCTTGCTCAAAGGTCTTATAATGTTCTGCTTGATATTTCTTTTACCTTGTTTTCACACGCACGGCCTGTGTGACATTTGGCCTTAATTGCATGGACAATCAAAGCAAGTCCTTTGCTTAATTTTCCTTTGCTCCGTTATGGGTCAAAAATTTTTTTTTATTGAATATATTATTGGCAGGACAAGTCAGTCCGAGTTTATTGTAAGTGTCAACAAGTATCTTGAAGCCCGGAGCCACAAGCTTTCTGTTGGGATGAGGTTCAAGATGAGATTTGAGGGTGAGGAGGTTCCGGAAAGAAGGTATTTTGTGTAGCTGTCATATTATTTGTTAGAATTAGGCACGAATAAACATTTACTGATTGGATGTTTTACCTTTTTATGCAGGTTCAGTGGAACAATTGTTGGGGTTGGAGAAAGTACGTCATCCAGATGGCCTAATTCCGAATGGAGATACTTGAAGGTAAATGCGTTTCTTTTTTTTTTTTTTTTTTCTAGCTTCAGCTTTGGCTTTGAATTAGTGTGTCCAAGGGTTGAGCAGTCGTATTGATGCCCCATGGGTTAAAAAAATACCATCTGTGCATGTATGGTGGCTGAAGTTTCTGATTTTTTTAATGATTTTTGAATTTTTAAGATATGGGCCATTGTGTGCTAATAGTTTCTAAAGAATCAAATGGTTTCGCTCCATAGGATAGCTAGAGCCTTGAGAGAGGGTTTAGAAAGGCTTTGTGGGGGGTGAGGTCAAGTCATATTTTTGGATATACTGTGATATCCAGTCTTTAAAAAAACCCACTGGGCACCACTTTGACGCCTTTGTGGCCAAGGGGGATTATAATTGTCTATTTAGTACTTAGAATGGAGAAGTCCATTCCGTTTGATAAATAAACGTGATAAAAAAGTTAAGTAATGGTACAGATATGTACTTGCTAAGCAATAGGCTAAGAAACAAGGACTGTTGCTAACTTGCTATGTTCACATCATGTTCGCAAGCAATACTCATTGAGCACTCTTTGCAGGTGTCAGAACACTTGTGTAAGTGTGTCCGATTATTTGATACTTCTTCTCAGCAGGCACTACAAAATTTGCATATGCACAGAGCTACCTGTTTCCATCACTTAGACACGCATCAAACATGTTTTTTTTCCTTTTTTTTTTTTTTTTTTCCCAAATAGAATTTTAGTGTGGCTGTATGTTGGCCTTTTGTTTCCTTCTCTTAGTGTGTCACTTATCCATAAAGGGTACATGTTGACATCATTGCCAATTTTTTTAACCTACCCTGTTGAAATAACTGGGCAAGCTTAGGTGTTGGACATAGTTCCTTGCCTACATGCAAAAATTGGTTGGATGTAGTGGGTAATTGACATGGATAATCTGAATCCTTTGTTCTGAGGTACTAAGAGCTCAGAATGATGTGATATATCACTGTAGCTGGATGCTGATCTTGGAAGACCAATATGTTGGATAGGTGCTTGCTTCAGAAATAACGAGATGTTTGTCACAAGGTTAGGATCATTGTTATACAAGACTCCATTTGTATGGACGTGGACTTGAGACTAAATTTTATGAAGTGTAAGAGCTAATTTAGGAAAGAAAACATGAATTATCTTTAAATAATTAACTATGATTTCTAAAGAAGTTATATTTGGATAATTCTTCTTAAAACAAATAGCACTGATCCTGTGATTTCAAATCCACAACTACAAACACAACCTAAGAGTCATTCGACATTAGTGCCTTCTCATAATAGAGGAGAGTTGATGGTTGACCTCATTGTCCCATATCACTTTTTTTTCCAGATAAATTCCGTATAGTGGTTATCTGTGGCCGTGTGCTTCTGCCACCTGCTGACTCCCCTATTTATATTTGATTATGGTTCCTGTTACAGGTCAGAACACAAAACTTGACTAGTATTTGTGACATGCACATCCAATTAAAGTCGTCTTGGGACTTCTTTTGTCTTGTGGATGTAGGATGGCTTGTGGTACATTTGGTTGCTTGCTTAGGCATGGTTTTCAGTTTAGGTCTTTTTTGTGAATTAAACCAATAGCACAGCTCCTATCAATTCTTCTACGGATCTTGTCTCAGTGTAGTTGCAGTTTATGTATATGCTAAAATAATACATTTTCACTTAAGTTGTGCATGGTCTTCTACCCATCTTCAGGTTCAGTGGGATGAACCATCATCAATTTTGCGTCCAGAAAGAGTTTCACCATGGGAATTAGAGCCACTTGTGGCAGCAACTACTCCAAGCTCTCAACCTCTGCAGAGGAAGCGATCACGTCCACCAGTTTTACCCTCGTCGACTCCAGATCTTTCTCCACTTGGTATGAATGCTACTGTGTAGTAGCTCTGCTGCATGAACACTTCCAGTCAATTTTTAATGGAGCTCATCTTTGTGTTATTAGGTGTGTGGAAAACCCCAGTTGAGTCTCCCTCATCTTTCTCATATTGTGAATTTCGTGGGCGGGATCACCATCCTTCCCCCAAATTTTCCTCCGGCACAAAGGGCAGCTCTCACAGCCACAGTGAGAACAGTTCCGTTGCCCCAGTTTCCAGCAGGTCAATGTATTGGTCCAACCAAGTGGAAACCACGATGGAGTCTTTTCCACCTGTTGTTAACAAGGAATCCGATGAAAAGAGACAGAACACTGGTACCGGTTACAGGCTCTTTGGGATTGAGCTACTTGACCATTGTAACTTGGAAGAAGCTTCACCAATGAATACAGGTTCGGGTGCAGTGGGGGACGATCAGCCAGTTCTATCTCTGGATTGTGAATCTGATAGGCATTCCGAACCTTCAAATATGATTCGATCTGATATTCCTTCAGTAAGCTGTGAACCTGAAAAATCATGCCTGAGGTCTCCTCAGGAGTCGCAAAGTAAACAAATTCGGAGCTGCACTAAGGTATTTATTGAGGCATGTTTTTTAAGTTATTTGATTCTGGTTATAAAAAAGGTGAAAAGAAATGAAATAATTGATAATGAAGGTTTTTTTTTGTGCGCATAATTGGCCTTTTCTAGGGAAGATCAGATTTTGGTCCTGGTGAGTTTGTCATCTGTTGTAGATATTCCTTTTTGTGTATATATATATGTATTGTTCGTGTGTATTAGTCGCCCTTGCCCTGCGCACAGTATTTTGCAAGGTGGTAATGCTCCACATAACTTCACTTAGAAGCTTGACCAATTTTACAAATTGAAGTAGCATGCCAGAATCATAGAAGTTTCCAACTTTCTGGGATGCAATTTCCATGGGCGTTTTAATGCCAAATAAAGATTCTCCTACATTTTAGTAGTAAAAGTAGCTTGTTTTAAATGATAATGCTCTGATGGAATGCATATATTTTTTTAACAGGTACACATGCAAGGAATTGCTGTTGGGAGGGCAGTGGATTTGACACATTTGGATGGTTACGAGGATCTTTTCAGAAAATTGGAGGAAATGTTTGAAATTGAAGGTGAACTCGGCAGGTCAGCAAAAAAATGGCAGGTTGTCTATACGGACGATGAGAATGACACTATGATGGTCGGGGATGATCCATGGCAGTTAAGTGACAGACCTTAGTCTTCTAATACTTCTTTGACCCAGGCCATCGAAGAATGAGGCCCCGCATTTCAGTTGTTTTATAAATTATATTGGAATGCTGATTCTAATAGTTCTAATCTGTATGGCATTGGATATATTTTCAGTGAATTCTGCAGCATGGTGAGGAAGATTTTTATCTACTCGAACGAGGAAGTAAAGAAGCTGTCACCCAAGGTTAAGCTCCCGGTCAATGAGGATTTCAAACCATGCAAGTCGGCTTCAGATAATGATAATGTGATCTGCACCGAAGACTAGCCACCAGATTGTGGGGCCTAGTAACTGATGTTCCCGTGCCCCTTGTTAGAAGTTGAGTGGAGAATAATACCGTATGGAAGCGCGATGAGAACGGCTGATAAATCACTTGGGTCGTTTTGTTTTGTTCTTCTAGCAAAACAGATGGGCCCATGCTGGCAGTAGAGTTACATGACAGGGGGCAATAAGGCACTAGTGAGACAAAAAAGACCAGTAGTTTAAATCCGAATGGTGTCTTGGCAAGATGATTGACTGCCTTACAAGTTAAGTATTTGCTTGCATTTCTCTTTTTAATGTTTTGTTTTTGTCAGGGGAATCTCATAGTGCTTGCTAGTTTGGACCTCAGATGGGTTATGAAAAAGTTTGTCTGATCCACAGCTTGTGATAAAGACAGGAGTAGATAGATAGACACCATGTTTTGGTTTTTGTTGTTATTATTATTTTTTTTTCTATTTCCTTCTCAAGCTTCTAAATATATATACGTGAAACAATGCGTTTATATCATCTGTATATAAATACATTTAGCCTCTCAATTTACTTTTGTTGTCTACGGCTTGAGGATAGA
>JAVXUM010000036.1:18853760-18867907 GCA_035590655.1 Pouteria glomerata
CTCAATAACTCTCTCCCATAATTTCATCGTATGACTCATCAATTTAATCCCTCGATAGTTCGCACAACTCTGAATATGTAGTTCTTGAACTAGCAACTTGGGTAAGTTCTCTTGTCCTCAATGCATGTTACACTATTACACCTGTTCATACGTGCCATAATACATGCTAGCACTCAGTTACTTAGCTGCTACTCTTCTTCTGGGATTATTGTGTAGGAAATGAGTTCATGTTTGAATGTGTGTTTTTTGTTTACTAACTGAAAAACTAAAAAAATTCCTGTTGATTAAGCTTAATAAATATTCTTTGTTAAATTTGCTGTGTCATTCATTAAAAGAGCTAGAAAATATAAAATTTTGAGGGACAAAAAATTGGAAATTGGCATTACTCCAGTTCTTATCCAAGTGGGACAACGTATAATCGAGTTTTTTGCTCAAATAGAGTGCCGTTTTATGACAATTTATGTTAGATATTAAATTGGCCAGGTTTATGAACGGTTTCTAATGTTTCATAGGTTAGGAAAATTTAGTGATTGAGGATCAGAAACAGGGGAATAGGCATAGTAGAGAATGCGTATATAATCTAGGCGTGGTTGACATGCAAGCATAAAATACCAATGTTTGAATCTTCACTTCCCACCTTTGAATGAGTGGAACTCCTTCTCGATTGTCGAGTACTTTGGAAGTTTAAATTTAACTTATCATGAATATTAGTTATTTTTTATCGTAGAGATTATTATTTGACATAATAATTTCACAATATTAGATAAATTAATTGGGCCCTGTTTGGGCCACCGAAACCTACCAAATTTTACTAAAATTTAACTACTTTTTGTACTTTCTTCCAATTAAATTTTAATACATATCACCTTTATGTCAAATCAACTGTACTTTTACGGTACTTTTTGCCAAATTTTTTTCTTCCAAACAACCCCTTGATTTTTTGATTATTTGATATAAGAAAACTTTATTTTTTAAATATTTGATATAAACAAGCTTTGAGGACTTAAGCCCGAGTCTTAATATACTTAAACAAGATGAGCATGCGCTCAATTTTTCTAGGCCCTATTAAGCCCAAGTGCGGCTCAAGCTCAAAAAATATATAACGAGCCAAGCTTGATCACAACAAAGTCTGGCTTGACTCAGATCATTTACACCCCTACATACAACTTTTAAGTGGCTAATTAAAGAACTTGCAGAAGTTGTGCACCAGTGAGTGTGGCTAGAGGGGTTGAGAAACTTCCATATTTGGGTTCCATTGCACAAAGGGATATATAAACACCAAGCACTCAAAAGTATAACTAGGCTATGTGACCACTCATTTTATGAGTCTATAGATGTGATAGATCTGGGTCGTAGTAAAGTTATTCCATTGCAACCTAGGAGTCATGTTCAAAACATGAAAGTAGCCTCTTTGCAAATAGGGTAAGATGATGTACATCTCCCTAGACTCTGCAATGCAGGAGCCTCGTGTATTGGATTGCCCTTTATTATTGTTGTAGATCTTTCAACGACTCATTTGGAGATTATTTATTGATATTTTTATAGTGTGTTTTAATTTTATTGTTAATCATATTACTAGGTTTACACGAGGCTTATATGTTCCATGTGCCAAAAGGGTCATTCTCATCTCCACGTGTGTGGCAAGATCTATTCCGGTGCAATACATCAAGCCAACCTCACCATAGTAGGTCACTACTTTTGTAGTCAACATGAGCAACAAGGCAGACGAATGGACTTGACCAAAAATTATTCAGTAACACATGGCACAATGAAAAATAGTATCGCAGAGGTTCTCTTCATTAGCTAAATCAGCAGAATGCATATTGCAAAACAATTGTTAAAATTCATGCTATAACCCAAAATACAATAACTTGAATTAAAGGAAAATATAGTACCTTTTTGCCTGCAAAATATCGACCATTTATAGATTGACAAGCAAGCAACGCTGAATCCAATGACTTGTAATGTACATAAACGTTCCCCCGCAAATGGAATGAACTATTTTTGCATACCTGACCATAAAGATAATACTTGTTATGCACTGAGACGCCAAGTAGATCAAAGAAAGCACTAAGCTTTCATGTCAGAGTTCAGGCAACTTCAATGTATTATCTTCACCAAAATTCAAATGGAAGTCTCACAGCTCCAATCACATAGCTTGGAAAAGAGGGAATGTGTCGTATGTGGACGGGGGGATTCAATAATTGGAGAACAAAACAAATTCTAGACTGTCAACAAAAGACAAGCACACATACTATTACAACTTTCATTATGTCACTACGTCAGAGCCACAGAGAGAATAATTAAATGAATGACATCAACTTATTTTAATTATCTAAACCAAGAAATTTGCAGTCCTTGAAATATAAAATTATTCAGAATTTATTTTATGAAGTTCATTTTAGTTTTTCGGCCATTAAATGGACTAGTGCTCCAAAAGAAGTGAATCAAAAATATTAAAAACAGAAATATCATTGAAGAATAGGAAGAACTCAGCCACCTTAAAATTTACAATTTCGCCAAACTTCAAGAACTCTGTGTGCACATCCTCATAAAACTCATCATAACAACGTTCAACCTCTTCATCTGTATGCTGAAAAGGGAGGATGGGGGGTGGTGAAGGCAAAATCATTAAGATTTTAGAAGTAAATATGTATATATGAAAAACAATCCGAAGCAGAACAGCATTTAGTGGTACAGCATACTTATACAAATAATTTTTTTGATAAGTAAAATGCATTAAAAAGCATCAAGGGATGCCTACCAGATACAGTATGCTTTACAAATAATTGATATGTCCCTTAACTTGATAAGATAATGCTAACAAGTGACCAGTGTAAGCATATGCATGCAATGAGTATGGATTAACTCAAGGACCCACATAAACACCCAAAAGATTTTCATGCTTGCTCACATCAATCATTCAGAATGAACTACAGTTCTAAGCTGTGAGTAATCAAATCGATCAGTTTCTGCTGCTAATATCATGTATTTATCATGTCTTACACAAGGATCCATATAACCACCCAAAAATTATTCCATGCTTGCTTACATCAATCATTTAGAATGAACAAAAATTCTCAGCTGTGAGCATTCAAATTGATCAGTTTCTGTTTATTGCTGTCTAATTAGACTTCCAATAGCAAAGATAAGTCCACAACAAAAAAACAAACATCTAAGGTTGTTTCCTAATGAAGTAACCAATGTATTGAATTGGGTCAATAATGAAGTCAATGAAAGGAAGCAGCAAATACAATTGTAACATTTGTGAAGTAAAATGAAGCATGACCATAAGCATTAGAAGAGGGAAAAAAATACAGGAGGACTAGATAACAGCAACATTAGTTGGGAAAAGGTTTGATAAGTCAGGATTAGGATATAAAGAGATTAGGAATTGGAAAGTTGGCAGCTGACAATTCAGGAGGGCAAAGGAGATGTCCCTACATCAAAGAGCTAACACCTGCTGGACTTGCTGCACTGGACCTACGACAAGCAATCATTACAGAGAGACAAGAAGCAACCAGCCATCTAAAATGGAGGGGAGGAATAAGTCTCCAAAATTTTGCTGAAGAATCTTTGAAAAGGGGATATAATCAGTAAGCCAAAAACATGACTTGCAAGCATAGCCTTTACATTGTACGTCTTCACACTTTGACAAGTTCTTTTACCCATTTTTCTCTTATAGACCACGTGGAACACAACACAGAAACATTACAGGCCTTCCTTCCACTACAGATGCCACATCACAAAACTTCACCTCTAAAACCCTTGTAATGAATGAAAAGTGTAGTTCGTAAGTCAGTAATTTTTGAAGAAAAACAAGAATGTCACAAATAAGTGCATATCTACAAGAGAAAAAGAAAATTTGTAAGATCGAGTCCAAAAGAGACATTTATGAAGTATGAGGAATGAATAAAGGTCTAAAATTTTGAGATCCAAATGCTTGTTATATCATTTTTCTTTTTATTGATAATTAAAAATAAATTTATTCAAAAAGGCATCAACAAGATGTCACTATGCAAGTGTGGTTCCTTCCTCCTGCTAACCATTTATACCAAACCAAGCCTTTTTCCACTAGGTGGGGTCGGCCATATGAATTTGACGACGCCAATCAAATCTGTTTAAAGATATGTCCTCCATTAGATCTATGTAGGCAAAGTTATGTTTAATAGTTTCTTTCCAACTGCTCTTGGGTCTCCCTCTCCCTATCCAACTCCTAACAATCTCCATGCTTTCATCCCTTTTAACAGGTGCCTCCGTTGAACACCTTCTAATATGGCCGAACCATCTTAATCGATCCGCTACCCATTTATACAAATGTCAAAAATAAGCTTTTCAATCTGTATAGAAGAAATGACTTGGAAAGTTCTTCCATTTCTCTCCCCCCAAAAGCAACCAAACTAAATAGTAAGGAACAATTTACTATGCATTCTTCCATTTATTATTGCCTACCGCCCACCACTCTTTTAAAACTTGCTTGCTTCCTTTGGGAAAGCCCAAAATGCACCAAAACTTGAAAGACAAATTCCACAATTCCTTTCCTATAAGCAATGCAAAAAAAAATGATCAATAGATTCCCATCCCTTTTGCACAGACAACAACAATTTACCATAATCTTCCTCCTCAAAATCAAATTGCTACTATAACAATTCTTCCATGAATTACACACCAAACAAAAAAGGCCACCTTTAGAGGAGACCCATTTTTCCAAGTTTTCGCCCAAAGAAAATCATCATCCTTGCTACCATCTAATAAGGGAAAATATGATTTAACATCGAACAATCATATCTTAAACTTAATCCAATAAACACCATTCACCCTTCACCTATCTTCATAGAGTAAGGCATACAAAGAAGACTTTCAAAGCTCCCAATTCCCAATCAAACATATTCTCACGAAGACGAATAGTCCACGTGGTTTCCACCTTCCAACAAAAGGTAATCAGCAATTGAAGCTTCGTTGTCCAATGCCAAAAACAAATCACCAATACATGTCTTGTACCCTCCTTTCATCCATCCAAGATTTACTTCAAAATCAAACACGCTTACCTTTTCCCACCTCAAATACAATGAACTTCGAAAAATTCCTCCACCTACGTCAAATGCCTTTCCACAAACTCAATCCATGAGTATTACATCCCTGAAGTATACCATTCTCCCCAAGAAGAAAGACCCATATTTAGACAATATCACCTTCCTGCAAAATCCGTCCCATACACAGGCTAATCTCAAAAGGCACTTACCAAAAGAGCCATATTAACAAGGATTATTACCTATAAGGTTGAGACGGAGATATGGGAAAAGAGAAACCAAGAAGCAAGACAACCAAGCTTATGAGAGGACAACAGCAGTTACAGCTCATAGACAACTAATTACACTAACTTCCAAAAATTTCCATTTAACCATGTTTCATTTACTCCCCCTCTGCATCACCACGTGGAACAACAGAGGTGGCGCAAGCAAAATGAGAAGCAAAAGTTCTTGCTATGAGGATGCTACAAGTTCAGCTATGGGAAAGGAACAAAACCTACTACACAGACTGGAGTACCTACAAGTAAATATCTAAAAGTCAGATCAATTAATTCTCGTATTCAAGGATATAGGAACACAGGAAAATATTCATGTATTTAATATAATTATTTTATTTTTAGGTTAATTTGGAGAGGGGCAACTACAGCATTTCATGCACAAAATATAATTTCTTTTCATAACTATATGCTAAAATTGAATTTCTAAATATGCTTGTATGTATATCTAATTATACATGGGATATATATATATCATGCCCCCACCCAAGTGTCCTTATCCAAGTGTCAAGTATCTGACATAGGTACATCATACATCAACAAAACTACCATTTGTTTCCATGGAAACAACCTAACCATTTCCGTAATTCCATTTCCTAAGAAACTGAAATGAAACACTAGTGTAAAAACAAAATTTCAGTGTTATCATTAAATCAACCTGGAGTTGGAGCATGGTAAGGTGAGAAAATACAATAGGATACAACGAAAGAATAAATTGGCTGACATGAATATGGTTCTACGTAACATTTTTACCATATCTTCGAGAAAAAAATGCTTGTTTTTTACCATATCAATTAATATTTGTATCATACTACAGTTATCATTGTCTAATCAAATTTTAGTATGTTATTTTATTGAGATATACTCAAGTCAACTTTTAAAATCATTTCCACTTGAATTTTTAGTAAAATAAATTATTTGGCAACGCTTAATAGCTTTCTGTTTACAGGAACAGTGTTATACCATTATTCTTTTATATGAATGGCTATACAAATCTCAATATGTTTGTTTAAGTAATTAACTGGCCTGTATACATTTACATAGATTTTAATTTATTTTTACAACATTGCTTCATATTTTTAAATTCTTTTTGTCATTAACGAAACGTCTATAAAAAGTTTCAATTTGCTGCAACAAAGTAAATGCGACACTACTGCAAGCTCCTCTGCAAGCAAGCTGTCCATTTGACACTGCAAGCCACATATTATCACCTACCTCCTTGAACTATATATATTGTCATTGTGTTTTTTTCACTTCTACAGACTTTGGTGTCAAATATACACACACACACACACATATAGGTTGAAAGCACAGGTAGGCTAGGAGATCATAAAAATACAATTATTTTGATTGCAAACCTGGTCTCTGTGTGTGTGTGTGTGTGTGTAGTACCAAATTTTTAAATTGTTATGAATAAAAAAATTATTTTCAGAGAATATGGCTTGGGGTTCCTATTTAAGCAACGCTAACATAGAATAACTATAGAGTGATAAATACCAGATCAAGATGCAAAGAGGTAGACATTAATGACCATTTTCATACACACATATTTCACAGAAATATGGTAATGCGAATGTTCAGCATCCATGACTAGCAATGCATCATTAATGTTGTTTAACTACCAATGTTCTGACTTGTTCGCACTAAAAACTTCAAAATCAGCAACAAGGGTTTGAGCCAACATAGGTGACTGTCAAACGAAATGTTTTGCCAACAACACTACAGTTGTGTTGTCTAGCTGGGAAAAAGTCAAGATGTAAAACACATAATCAATGCTGACTAGTCAAGTGGCTACTAACAGATATAATAATTATGGTAGGTTATAACTATTCTGCACATACGCAGCATAATAACCTCACTCCTTTTTCCAATCATAATGTGATGTGCAACTTCTCAGTAAATAGCCTGTCAACTGCACCCATTACAAGTATGTGCTGTTACTTGCAAATGCAAACCTCATGGAGTAACAACAGCTATCAGCAGGAAATCTCCAATGCCACGAGATAAGATATTGTCCACCAAACTAAAAGTTGTCAAGGAAATAAAATTCATTTGAAAATAAAGTTAAGACAGTGCAAACCTGAATTGATCTATTATCATACTAAATATTAACACCTTTCTTTTTGTACCAAATAGCAAGTAAATTTGCATATAGTTGTTATAGATTATCAGAGTTTACATTATTGACTTTAAAAAATAAATAAAAATAATAACTTAAAAAGATAGTTACTAATTTAAATAAAAATATTACTGAAGGTGCTCCAAGATAAACATAAACACTCAGTAGTAGCAGCATGTAGGATACAGAATTCCTAATATCTTTAATCTCCAATCCAACCCATTCCAAAAATATGAACCTCCATCAAAGTGAATCTCAAGAAGAATGTCTGATTTAAATTAAGTCAAAGAAAAGCGAAAACAATTTCTTCATAAGCTTGTTAAATCAAATTGTAGACTTCACAGAACATAATGCAACAGATAAATCCAACTATGTAGCAAACAATAACAATGAACAACTTCACATGATATCTAAAGACTTTATAATAAAATAAATTGCCATTCTTTTGCATCAGAAATTAGGAAAGCACTACATGAAAAATTAGGATTCGCTCAACACATGCAAAGAAGCATAGCATTCCACATTGGGCACCAGTTCAAGGATCATATGATCTATTGGCAAGACCAGAGAAAAAGTCACAAGTTAAAATCATTTCAATCTACCAAAAAAAGTAGTAATAATAATAATTTTGTGGTACGCATCATAGCATGCAAGAAACACTACCATACAAAACATGTTCTGGTTCACTGGTGCAGACAGAAAAGGCCCAAAAAAAAAAAAAAAAAAAAGAGATCAAGCAAGATATGGCGGAGTCCACACCAAAGAGAGCTCACCATTCCCATCTGTCCTTTAGTTTCACTTGCTCAATAATAAATCAATAAATAAATAAGGATCAGGAAAAGTAACAGAAAGGGTCTAAAAGGCCACCTAAAGAGACAATAATAATAATAATAATAATTCCAATGATTCAGTAATGAAGTATCAGGATACTCGAATGACGCGAAGACATCATTTACAGACCTCAAGCCCTTCATCCTGCTCCCAAGCAAGGCCAGGTCCATTGTACATGTTCTTGATAAGCAATGTGCAAGATTTGTCAGGGTAAAAATGAACTCTGCTGCATCGCGACCCAAATCGACAAGCACCAGTTTTAAGATGGAAAGGACAATGAGCTTTATCCTGTCATTCAAGCAATAAATGTTATTGTAAAGCAAATGAAAAACACTTGTTCAAGACAGGAAGTGGAAAAACCATCAGGAAGTGTATGAAGTTGTCATAAACAGATTGCATAATTGGAAAACGAGATTTGCAAGAATTTACAATTTAATTTTTACCAGTTGAAAAAAAAAATTGAGATTTGCAAGAGACATGGCACGCATACCTGTTCTGTTCCAAAGTTTGGAATTTGCTGAGCAGCATTCTCCAATAACTGCTGTGCAGAAACCACAGATCCATTTGTGCAATCAGCGAAGGCTTCGGACTGTGGAGGAAGAGGATTTGATGTAGGTCTATTCGAATCCTGCAAATTGCATGATTATCTTCAGTGTTCAAGTCTTACCACAACAAAGAAAGTGGAGTGCACACCATACAGTGATCTATACATAAGTGAAATGTCATCTGCAAAACCATGTAGAAATACCTCCTTTCTGATATGTATGTCCGCATCTTTCCTTTTCACCTTGACCTTTTTCTTCTTGACAATTATCTCATTTCCTTGCCAAATAATCTCAGGAGGCCCCTCCTCTGTGTATTCCCATTCATCGTCTTCATTTTCATACTCCTGTCCAAACTATTAGAAATTTCACAATTATATAAGGAAAACTTTTCAGATTACCAAAAATTAAAATATGCATGCCCTCTTGAGACCAATAAAATGCTAACAGAATCCAATGGCATGCCAAAAGGCAAAAAGCAAAGGGAGATACTTAGAACTCAAATATGAAATGTCTCAGAAACATTATATCACAAGTTAATTACCAAGAATTTAACCACAATATGTTAGGTCATATTTTATTTGATTGGCAATCCATGATCAAAATAAAGTTATAATCTATGTAGACTTAGAGGTAGGCTAAGTTGTCCCAAATTACACGGGGTCAGCTACGCGAATCATTTTCCTCCATTCATTTCTAACAATAGTTATGTTTTTCATGAGATTATTTGAAATCAAGTCTTTCTTCACAATTTCAATCCATGAAAATTAAGTCTTATCTTTTTTCTTTTTTACAGCTTCTCCTTGCATCCAACCATTCTTTTTGATTGGTGCAAACAATTCCCTGACCAGTTCTTATGATATCATGTGTCGAAGTTAGATTTTGATTGGAGCCAAGTTTAAAAAAGAGATGATATAAATTACCTTTAACGGGGCATTTGGGTTTACCTAGATCCAATGGCTTAACTGAGGAGGGGCAGGACATAATCAGATTTGAAACTTCTACGATAATCGGGTAGTAGGGTGAAGCGCACACTCTACAGGTGGGCATTTTTTTGCTTTTTGTTAATTTTTTTCTTTCTTCTTATCTTCCATGTCTCCCCTATCCCTTTTATTTTTGCTTATTTATCCTTATATTTCAAAATTTTAGATAGGGTAGTTATGACATTTGCATTTCAAAATTCTAATTACAGCAGTTAAGAGAAGTTAAAATGACAATTTGGGAAGTTAAAATTGTGTGTCAGCTCAAAAAAAGAGAAACACAAAAATTTATTCTCGCATCATATATTAATATAGATGCATCCAGTGGTTTAAACCCATTCAAATGTATACATGAGTACAGGGTTTTCCTCATCAAGGTTGCAAAGATAGAGAGAGAGAAGGCTAGTAGGCCTCCCTCCCGTTACTCTGAATTCCTCTAGATGATTGTTACTCATATGCTCGTTGCTTTTTGTTTTTCCAAATTCCAATACTAACTTACTTTGTGCATTTTTTTCCTTCTTCTCTTTTTGCACCTAGAGGGTTAGCAAGGGGAAGGACACTTCATAATTGATCTCACTTCATGCCGTGATTAGGAAGACTACAAGGCTTTTCTCAATGGCAATTGCAAATAAAAAAAAGACTCGGGCTGTGGAAGTGACATCAAGTGGTCTTCTCTTGCCATTTGTGGTCCCACCATCCAACTTGCCCAACAGAATGCAGCTTTTATGAATAAGACTTGGTGTACCTCCTTTTACATGTTATTTCCAAGAAACAGTTCTTTAATTAAAAATTACAAGGTCAGACAGAATGTTTATAGACGTAGATGTGGTAAATGAAGATGTTTATGGTTTAAGGTATTCTGTAATGAAATGGTCAGCAATTAGCTCTAAGTTGTCTTAACTTCGTGCAGAAGCTTTTCCTTCATTTTCTTCTGGGGTACGTGGGTGTTTTATGGATTTGATCAATCCAGGAAATCCTATGTCCACCTATTCTCGGGTTTAAATGTGCTTTTTATTTTATTTTTGTGATGTTCAGAAACCGCTTTCATGAATGTCATCTAGCTGTTGCCAAAGTGATCAGCAATAATTTTTATACAGGGGAATTGACCATCTGATTGTCTATCTTTCCACTCATCACCATACAGTGTATTGTCCACTTAGGGATGCCACTATTTAAGGGGAAAAGAGATATCAATTCAAGATATGTATATGCACACACATATTTGTGTGAAGGGTGAATAAAATAAAGCAATTGGCCCTCTAATTTGCTAAACAAGAGGGAAGAGAGGGGGCAATCAATTAGGAGTGGGAGGAGGGATTCTCTTTATCCTTCAACCCCCCCCCCCTTTCTCTTCAACTTTCCAATAATTGTAAGATTGATAGCTTTAATATTCAGAAAGGTAATTGCATTTATAGTGTTTTTCTCATCAAGGTCGCAAAACCCCACCCATTGTCATCCCCATTTTCAACTCCCTAATATGTTTTATAAATCCTATTCTTGACCCTAACACGTTTATAATTCATCCTATTCTTGAGCTTAGCCTATTTCTATACATCCCATATATATCCCACTAGGGACAAAATCCCTATTACTTGAAAATCTTCTGCTACATAATGGGAATTAACACACACTACCAAATGGCATACATGATAAACTCAGCATTTATAAGTGAATTACAAACAATTTCCCGTAGATATATATATATTCATAAATGCATGTATATTATATGTGGGTTGGTGAGTTCACTTGGAAAATGTAGATAATTACCTCATTTTGTTTCGACTCTTCTTCTAGAGCTTTCCTCCGTTCTTCCTCTTCCTCTTCGGCCTTCCTCTTCGCCGCCAAGGCCTCGAGAAACATCTTCTCTCGCTCCTCGAACTCCTTCCTCTCCTTCTCCAGCCTCTCATTTTCCCTCTCCTCCTCCAGCTGAATTCTCCGCTGCTCTTCAGGATCGTTTAGTAAAGCCTCCTCTTCTTCCCGCTTCTTCGCCGCCAACTCCTTCCTCTTCTGCTTCCTCTTCTCCTTCTTCGCCGTCTTCCTCCTATCTTTCCGGTTCATCGCCGCGGACTGCGGCGCTTCTTGAACGCACCCTGGCGATCCGCCTGCTACGTCTGTCGTCTCCGCCATGATTACCGCCTATGCATACAACCGATTGTCTCTATATGCTGAGCCGTGGATTGAGAGATTGTTGGTTAGGGATTTGAGTTGTTCTAATCGCAGTAATCGTTGTGGAATTTGTCGAGCAACAGCTCGTGTCCGAAACGTAAAATGGGGCGAACAATTTGATGGGTTCGGACTGTACAGACCCAATTGATGGGTTGTTTAATTAGTCGAAATTAATTAAAATTTATTAATTTTTATTAATTTTTTTCAATTAAATTTATTATATATTATTTTTACATTAATTTTTATATTTTTATTATACCTTTCTTTTTTGTCAAACTTTATCAACCAAGCACTTCCTATTTTTACAACCCGAATTTGCCCTTACGGCCCACAAAATATAATTTTACTTAAAATTAATTCCACTAATACTCCTTTAATTATTATTTTTTTAATGAAATGATGAGTTTTTAATTTTAATATGTGAGTAATAATCACATATTAAATAAATAAAAATTAACAAACATTTTAAAAGTTTTTAAACCCTAATTTGCCTGAAGAACCTATAAAATATAATTTTATTTAAAATTAATCGCACTAACACTTCTTTAATTATTTTTTTTTTTTTTTGGTCAAATAGAATGATAAGTTTTAAATGTTAATATGTGAGTAATAATCACATATTAAATAAATAAAAATTAATGGACATTTTTAAGGTTTTTAAACCCTTTAAAAAAAATGAGAGGTCAAATATAAAGATTAATAAATAGAAGGGATAAATTAAAAATTAAGTATAATTAAAACAATATAAGTGTAATTAATCCTTTTATTTATCCACAAAAATTGAGAACATTCTAACTTCTTGTATTTCCAATCCTGTCTCCTTTTCTAGTCATCTTTCCTTTCCTATATCTTCTATTAAAAAAAGAAAAAGAAAAAAAAATCTCTCCCTTTATTCAAATTTGTCTTATCTTAATATTCAAATTAAGAAATTATTAACAACTATGGGGTGTTTGGTATGCAATAAAATACTAAAAAATTCTGAAGAACTCTGAAAAATTTTAAAATTCTCTACTACTTTTTACACATTTACACCTATTACAACTCTAAAAAAAATTACATAACTTGAGTTTGATTAATAAAATAACTGTAATTTTTTTTTTTTAATATGACCACCATTATACAAGGTACCAAACATGACCTATTGTCAATATTTTTTAAAAAGATTTGAAAATCGTTCCGACAGATTTCAAAATCGTTCCGACGAATTTCTCTGCAAAAGTTAATATTTTTCACTATTCATCTCTGAAAAACGTGGTTTGCTACCAAACACCTAAATATCACTCAAACCATATTTTTCATTATTTTTCGTTATTTTTCATCATGCCAAACACCCCCTATATATACCTATGTTTATATTTATATCTATACTTAGTGTATATTGCCAATTCTGTCTCCTTTTCTATATCTTCTATTAAAAAAAAAAATCTCTTTCTTTATTCATATTTGTCTTACCTTAATATTCAAATTAAGAAAGTATTAACAACTATATATGCTTATGTTTATATCTATATCTATACTTAATACTTGGTGTATATATACATACACATTTAAGGGTTGTTTAGTATGATAAAAAGTGAGATAAAAAAAAAAAGATAAAATGTGAGTTCGTAATGTATATAATGAAATAAGTTTTGAGAGATTTTCAGAGTTTTTTAAGCAAATATCATCGCACCAAACACTGCTTGTGATTATTCTCGTGAATTTTTTATATTATATATTTATTTTAATATTTGATTGAAACCTTTATGAATAATAATTTAAAAACTTTAACTAAATTATTTACAATAGAAAATTGGATTAACCCGATTAAATAAAATATTTTTAATTCGTCAATAAATATAAATATGACTTATTTATTAATTAATTATATCATATGATAGATAAGTTATCATTTTTGTATTTTTATCATATTTTCGCTTCATTTACTTAAGAAATATAATTAATGCAAAAAAATATAAATTAAAAAATAATTAATTAATTTACATGACAATAATTTATGAAAACGTACATTTAATCAAACTTAGATTTAAAAAAAATCGATACATACATTTAATTCACGTTACAAAAATATTTTTTAAAATAATTTATAATGAATAATATGTTAAATTATGATCGGATTTGTAAAATGATTGTCACGCCCCAAAATCCTGTGATCCCGAGGAGTGAGTTTACTATTAAAATGCACACTAGATTTAATTCAAAAC
>JAVXUM010000036.1:18878575-18889012 GCA_035590655.1 Pouteria glomerata
CTCAGGTTTGGGTTTGGGTTTTTTCTTTTTTTTTTTTTTTTTTTTTTGTTTTGGGATGTATTGAGCATTTCCATGAAAGGTAACACAGGTTGTTTAGGTGTGACAGAGAGCCTAAATGTACAAGAGTAAATAAGTCTTGGCATTAGGGATGATGGAGAGTGCCCGAATACACAAGAGCAGACAAGTCATGGTGTTTTAAATTCTTCTTGTTTAACTTGGCTTATCCTACCCCAGCCCCCAGGGGGTTGTGGGGTTAGAAGATGCTTCCAAGACAATGAAGAGATTGACAAGCACTTTTTTGGGTTTTTATTTTGTACAAATACAGTCTGGCGGTAAAATTATGGAACTACTTCCTTTTTTGCACTTTATCCAACACATGTTACTCCTTATTTTTATAGTTGAGGGCATTTTTTGTTCCTCATGGGGCATCCTTTAATGTTTTTTAAAACAATTTTTATTTATTTATCAAAAAATTTTTTTTTATAACCTGTGAATTAAACCAACTTATTGTGGGCTGGCTTGGTTAGGTTCTAATAGAAAATCGGTTTGGTTTTGGCCATTTTGGGTCCAACAATCCTGTATCTAACCAATTCGGTCCAGTTCTCCATTTCTTAGTCACGGAAGCCCCCTATTCATATACCTATTACAAGATATTATACAAATTAGTATCATTAGCATGTTGAAAGTGTTCTAAATAGTGACAATTTTGTATGTAAATATTGTTAGAGGGGCTTTCTTAGGTGAAGAAAGGGGCTATCTTAGGTGAAGAATGCACCACCAAAAGGATTCTAGACATTGCAACTCCCTTCTCTTAATAAATAAGTAGAAGTGGCTGCACACACTGTGGGTGAGTAAAGAAATATTTATTAATTGTTTTTTTTTTATTTTTTTTAATTGAAAAAAAATAAATAATATTTAAGAAGATTGAAACATTTATGTTCAATATTAAATATTGGCATTTAAGTAAATTATGAGTAAATAAAGAGTATTTTAAGAGAATAAACAAAAGTGGTGGAAAGTTAAGGTAAAAAAAATAAAAAAGTACGAAGGTTAAATTCTCTAAAAAATATTTTATAGAATGTTAAAAATTACTTGTACATCTTTTTTAGTTGTAGGTAGTTATCGGAAGTTAAATGATATTAACGAAAAAAATTAAAAAGTTTCGCCAAGTAGTTGGCTTCACCAAAGGAGCGTTTGGAGGCACACTTTTTAGCCAAAAGTTGTTACAACTTTTGATGCGTTTGGTGAAGCAAGTTGTAATTTTTAGTAATTTTGAATATTTTTTTACAGCTTTTAAGTGTTTGGTAAAATTTTTGTCAACTTTTAACAATTTTTAGACTTTGAGTAACTTTTAGTAATTGTTGGCTATTTTTAGTAACTTTTGGTAATTTTTGAGTTGAGAGAGCAAAAAAGTGACAAATTTTGGTGTTTTGTCAAACACCTAATGAGTAAAAGTTGGATCTGTTTGCTAAAAATTTTGCTGCCAAATGCAGTACAAATCTATGGTTCACCAACTACTCCTACCTTTCGCTTATTATAATTGTATAGATATTTATTTAAACCAAACCAAACCAAACCAAACCAAACTAAACCTAGCGTTTTCCCACTAGGTGGGTCGGTTATATGGATTTGACGATACCAATCAAATCTGTTTAAGGTCATGTCCTTTATTGGATCTATGTAGGCAAGGTCATGTTTAATAGTTTTTTTCCAATTGCTCTTGGGTCTCCCTCTCCCTCTCCTACTCCTACTCATGTCAATCTTTATGTTTTTACACATTTTAACAAGTGTCTTCGTTGGACGCCTTCTAACATGGCTGAATTATCTTAATTGATTTTCTGTCATTTTATCTTCAATCGGTGCTAACTTTGCCCTTAATTTCCTCATTCCTAATTCTATCTCTCATTATGATTCTGCACATCCATCTTAGCATTCTCATCTCCGTAATTGTCATTTTCTAAACATGATTATACTTTACTGCCCAATACTCTGATCCATATAATAATGTTAGTCTTACCGCTACCTTGTAATACTTTCCTTTAACCTTGAGGGGGACTTTCTGATCGCACAAGACCCCTGCAACACTCTTCCATTTGGTCTACCCAGTTTGAATCCTATGACTTACATCAGTATCAATCTCTTTGTCATGTTTTATCATAGATCCTAGGTATCTAAAGTTTTCTTTCTCTGCAATCTTTTGAGTACCCAAACTTACTTCTATGCTATCAGTTGTCTTACTTTGACTAAACTTGCATTCCATATATTCCGTCTTGCATCGACTTTGCCTCAACCTTTTTGTCTCTTAACGTTTTTTGTCACAATTTTAGCTTAGCATTAACTCTTTTTCTCGTCTCATTTATTAAAATAATATCATCTGCAAATAATATACACTATAATATCTCATCCTTATTATGTCTAGTAATCTCATCCGTAACTAGGGCAAACAAGTTTGGGTTTAATGCCGAGCCTTGGTGTAGACCAATCGTGACAGAAAATTCGTTATTCTCTTTGTCAGCCGTTCGTATAGATGTTCCGGCTCTATCATACATGTTGTTTATCGTCTCAATATGTGCGACACACACTCCTTTATTTTCTAATATTCTCCATAGAATCTCCCTAGGAATCCTATCATAGGCTTTTTTTAAATCAATGAACACCATATTTAAATCTTTTTTACCTTCTCTATGCTATTCTATTAACCTCCTGAGAAGGAAGATAGCTTCCATGGTTGATCTCTTTGGCATGAAACCAAATTGATTATCTGAAACGTTTGTTGTCATTCTCAATCTTCTTTCAATAATTCTTTCCTATAATTTCATCATGTGGCTCATCAATTTAATCTCTCGATAGTTCTCACAGTTCTGAATATCTTCTTTGTTTTTGTATATGGGTATAAGAATACTTTTCCTCCATGCATTTGACATCTTCTTGCTCTTTAGCACTACATTAAAATTCTTTATCAATCAACTTATGCTATCCTCCCCAAGCACCTCCAAGCCTCAATAGGAATATCATCTGGCCCAACTGTTTTCCCATTCTTCATCCTTTTTAATACTTCTTTTACTTCTTTCTTACTGATTCTTCTATAGCACATATGATTCAAATCTTCCTTAGAAGTCGTGAGTTGCTCCAATTATATGTCACTATTGCTGTTTTTGTTAAATAACTTGTAGAAGTAGCTCTTCCAGCGCTCATTTATCCCCTCTTCTTTTATTAATACCTTTTCATTCTCATCCTTATTGCATGTAACTTGGTTTAAGTCCTTGGTTTGCCTATCTCTGGCTTTAGCAAGGTTGAATATCTCTCTTTTACCTTCCTTAATGTCAAGTCGCCTATATAATTCTTCAAATGCTTTTGCCTTAGTCTCACTAACTATTTTTTTGGTTTCTCGTTTTGTTTCCTTATATTTTTTCAAGTTTACTTCATTTCGATCATTTTACCAAAATTTAAAGTACTCTCTTTTAACTCTTATCTTGTCTTGGATGGCCTCACTCTACCACCAAGCCTTTTTCTATGCCGGGGCACTCCTTTTAGATTCTCCCGAGACTTCTTTCCCTACTCTCCTAATATACTCTGTTACCTTGTCCTATATAGTATTTGCATTCTCATTTATCGCCTAAATGTCTTCCTCTAGTACTATTTCCCTTAATGTAAGTAACTTATCACCTTTCAAATTCTATCATTTAGTCCTTAAGCATCTATATAACTTCTTTTTTCTAGTCCACCTTTGGAGCTATACGTCTATGATCAACAACCTATGTTGGGAAGTCAAGCTCTTTCTCGGTATAACCTTGCAATCTTTATAAGCTTTGCGGCCTTTTTTCCTAGTTAAGAAGATGTCAATCTGTGTCATTGAAGAGTCACTCTCATAAGTCACCAAATGTTTCTCTCTCTTCCTAATAAGGTGATAGTCACCTTCAGATCATAAGCCACTTCAAACTCCAAAATATCCTTCTCTTTTTCATTTCTATTAACGTATTCATATCACTTCTATGTATCTATTTACATCGTGTTCTACATGGCCGTTCAAGTCTCCTCCTATGAAGACCATCTTATATTGGGGTATCTCTAGTAGCATTCCTTCCAAATCTTCTCCTTATGTCCATCTCCTAAACCCACCTGGGAGGCGTAAGTACTAATTACGTTCACTATTTCTTCTCCTAATGCTAATTTAATTGTAATAATTCTATCTTCACATCGCTTTACATTAACTATATCTTCCTTTAGGTCATTGCTTATCACTATGCCGACCCCATTTCTCGATCTATTAAGTCTCATATATTATAACTTATACCCAGTCCTCTCAATCTCTTTAGCTTTCTCTCCCATCCACCTTGTATCTTGCAAGTAAGCAATTGTGATTCGTTTCCTTTCCATTGTATCCACTACTTCTATGAGTTTTCTAGTTAGGCTCCTAATGTTTTAAGTACCTAATCTCGGCCTTCTATTTTGGACTAGTTTCTTTACCCCCCTCACTCATCCAAGAAAGTGTGAGGACCTTTGCCTTTTTAACACTGCACCCAGGCGCCGATGCAGCGGTCCTTGCTTATTTGTCACTGTACTCGGATCATATAGTTTGTCGTTAAGTAGGGTGATTAGATCTCAAATTCATGAAGAAATCCGACTGAGTATTGTGTTGGCTGTTCGGGCTTGGGACCGGCTATGTCAAGGAAACCCCAACGTACGCGGAGTTTGTATAGATATTTACTTATCAAAATAAAATTTTTCATGCAAATATTCTTACGTACAATCATCACGCGTAATAAATCATTTATAATTTCATATTATGGACTCTCATTATTTAGTGTGAAACCCGAACCAACTCAATTTTTACCAGATTGGGTGAGGTCAGTTATGAGTCCAAATTTTGAGACGTGACAAATATCATTTTGTTCCTTGATTTGACTATAACCTGACCCTCATACATATCTAGTGGAAATAGCACGTCATTTTAGGGCATTGGGACCAAGGCCTTAATAGAATTATTTTGGAAACTGATTCAGTTGAATTCAGGGCCTCATTCAAATACCCATGGATTGGCACTAGAATCAAAATTTTCTTCTGCAGATTAACAGTTGATTATTGAGGCAATGGTTGCCTATTCCATGGAACCTAAGTCCTAATGTTGTGATAGGGAACTAGCCGTTGATAATCAACTAGGGTTTTGTAACAGCCTCCTAAATAAAGGAAGGAAGTTAGGAAATTGCTGTTGGTATTAGCTGTTAGTTTGTTAAATCAGCTTACTAAATAAAGAAAGAAAGTTAGGGAAGTAGTTATTAGTTACTAAATAAGGAAAGGAAGTTAGTAGCTGGGTTGTATAACAGAAAGGGGGGAAATTAGTTAGGAATTTTGGAGGGAAATTCAGTTACAGCAGATTAGAATAATAGCTGAGGCTATAAATAAGAGTTGAAGGGTCATTGTAAGGATTCATTGATTGAGAAATTACAAGTCCAGATTCTGTTTTCTTTCTATTTTCTGTCATCTTCTTCCCTAGTCATAACACCTAAACCTCGTCCTTGTAATTAGTATGATAGCATCCTCCCTTTTCAAGATCCTAAATACGTCTGTGATGATTTTTTAAGAAAATAATTGTAGGTGCTCTACAATGTTACAGTTTTTGGGTGGTACTGTGATTCAGTGCCATGTTAATCATAACCATATTGGGATGGCAATAATGCCTATCACATCAATTTTGGATTCCACGTTTGCTCTTAATACTGGGACTGTGGCAGGTCATTGTTTATGCTGGTTACGTTCTCATAATTGGTATTCTGTGTTGTTGTAGCTTTAATAAATCAAGTGTTACAGGGGATTATGACCTCAAAGCAACTATGGGGCCATATTTTGTTAGGTGGAAATTCTTTGGATGGTAACCTTTATCCTTCTATATAATTAGACAGCATTTTTGGGGCTTTTTTACTTTCTTATTTAATGGGGAATGCATGAGGTTTTACTTCAATTCCCTTCATTTACTTTGCCTCCCCGTTGCAAGTAAAGGATTACAAGTCATTGATTAAATCAGCAGTCTTTTTTCCTAATTAAAGCATTATATAATAATTGAATGTGTGGGTTGGTTTATTGATGTTACTGATTCAAAAATAGAAACTATAAAACTTTAACCGTTGTTTTTATTGACTAAAAACTATAAAAATAGTTAAAATATCATAAAATATTAATAACTGAGCTGGTAAGATTTTTTTTCCTGGTTTGCCACCAGACATCTGAAATAGAATCATAAAAGGAAACCAATGAATATGCTACCCCCATTAGAAAGAAATAAAATAAAATAAAAAAATTATGAATATAAATTTTTTTTTTTAATATCTAGAGATTTTATTATATGTGGTTGTATTTATTAAACAAGGAAGATGCTTCATTATCTCATTCTTTGCTTCTCATTGTGAGTACTTGTCAAAGTAAGAAAGAAAAAGGAGAGGTGATATGTGTTTGGATCTGAAATAAGGGTATCTTCCAGTGAACAATGCAGGTGCTATTAATAGAAACAACAGAATTTGGGAGGTTCCAGTAGAAGAGTTTGATGCAGTTATTGATACCAATATAAAGGGAATAGCAAATGTGTTACGTAACTTCATCCCTCATATGATTGAAAAAAAGCAAGGAATTATTGTCAATATGTCATCTGGGTGGGGAAGATCTCCTGCTGCACAGGTATCGCATAAAAAGTTTGCCAGTGTACTTTTTTGCCACAGTTTATATATATATCATCGCTGGATTTCCATTTTTCTGTGCCCAATCTTTATATTTTGTCTGACACAGGTGACTCTTAAGTTTAGACCTTCCTATAATTTAAAATTATTGTTTTTGATGAACTGCATGAAAAAAATAATGATGATTTGACAAATATAAACCACCGTGGTTGGTGAAAAATAATGGTTGATAATTCAAGTGGAACTGAGAAAATTTTTCTTGCTTTGGGTTTATTTCGCAACTTAGCACTCTAGACCATGGGATGAATTTGGAAATCATAAATGGATTCAAGTTTCAGTTTTTGGATTTACATTGCCTCTAAATTGGGTGATTGTGTATCCTGATAGCTTGATTTTGTCGTTTAAAAATCTATACTTCTTCTTATCTTAGATTTCTAGACTTGGATCTTTGAACATATTGATTTGTTCCTGTCGCTAATTAAATTATGACAGGTTGCTCCTTATTGTGCTTCTAAATGGGCAGTGGAGGGCCTAACTAGATCAGTGGCGAAGGAGTTGCCCAGTGGAATGGCAATTGTTGCGCTCAATCCAGGTGTAATAAACACTGATATGCTTGCGTCATGCTTTGGCAGTTCAGCTGCTCTATACCAGTCCCCTGAGTCATGGTATTGATTTTTCCTTTTTATGTTCTTTTCTAGTGTATCTTGTCAATTCTAATGGCACCTCATCTGCAGCTTTAGAAAGCCCTTTTTATTGATTCTGGTAGCATGTATAATTTCTTGCATGTTCCACTCATTATCATTCCTATCAATAGAATAATTTCTAACCACAGCTTGTTTAACTAGAGATTTTATACTTCAGATTTGGGAAAAAAAAAAAAAAACGCTGTCTGAAATTCTTTGAGGGTTGGAATTTAGAAATTCATTCAGGA
This sequence comes from Pouteria glomerata, assembly GCA_035590655.1. Classification (NCBI taxonomy): domain Eukaryota; kingdom Viridiplantae; phylum Streptophyta; class Magnoliopsida; order Ericales; family Sapotaceae; genus Pouteria; species Pouteria glomerata. The sequence goes on from JAVXUM010000036.1 coordinate 18,886,175, forward strand.
ATTTCACATTCTGTTGGCTATATTCCAATCTAATAGTTATCATCAAATGTCAGGGCCAACGTGAAAACAAGTTTTTGCCTTCTTTCCAGTACTATTGTTCAAATTTCCTCAAAACACATGCTTGAACTGCCATAGGTAGAGAAGGTTTCAAATTTTTATGAAAAAACTATTAAATATAAATCTTGTCAAAGAATAGATGCTGAACATCTAGTGTGAAATAGCTATCTTTGAACAATGGTCCTCAATTCCGCTTGTGCACTGTCCACAAATTGGATACTCCATTTTTGGAGATCAGATGATCTATTCTCTAGAACAGCCATAAATGGCTTGATCCATAACCAAACCTGCAGATAGCAATTGAACACTGTTCATATTATTCTTATTGTATTCAACTTTTTGAGAAGGAAAATAATAAAGATTTGATATATTCTAGTGAATGAATATTTTAATTGCAGTAGGGAAGTTGTTGTAAAGTCGTTGTATAGAGAAGTTGTAAAATAGGAAAATAATATTTTTTTAGGACATGTTAGAGCTTTCTGGATAATTGCGTGTTGTTTTTTTTCTTGTTGTTCAATTTTTCATATGTTGAGATTGTCCTAATTTAATTATTCACTCCCATATTGAGCAGGGCTCCAAAGGCAGCTACAATGATACTTAACCTTAGTGCGGCAGACAATGGGGCGGCACTCACTGTGTGAATGAAGCATCAGAAACAAGGTTGCTTCCTACTTGTTTGTGCAGATACCATTGTGATGGAAAGCTCTTGGTTTATCGAACCCAATGTTCTATTCCTTCTGTCATTTTTGAATGTTCATTGCCATGAAATCCGGATTTTGGAAGAAGGCATTGCAGTTGCCACTTGAAATGGCAATTTGTCCTTGTTAATGTATATTCTCCAATTTGGCCTGTAAGCCTGTTTTCTCATGGAACCTATGTAGTCCTTGTGAGCCATATTTATTACTTTAGTGCAAAAAGGGTAATTTAGTGTATCCATTTTGTGGGGATATTTGTATCAGTAAATATTAGCCAATCTTGGGCAGTATTGGTAATTTTAAAATTTTTAGTATTTTGTATTGGACTATTCGTTTTATTTATGTTTTTGAATCCTTTACCTTATAAAATCAAGAATGACATAAAATTATTAGTTTCTTTTCATCTTTTTTTTTTTTTTTAAATCCAATTTTAGTTTAAGGTTTATTTATCTATTTTGTTGTCACTTGTATAAAATATGAAACATGATAAATTAGTTATATCAATAAATATTAGCATGATATTTATAATTTGTATTTTATAATTAAATTTTATTTTATAACTATTTATTTAAGTGATATGTTATTCTTTTTGAACAAATATGTATATTCTTTATAAACATATAATTTCATAACGATTGATTTGGTTCTATTGACTAGGGAGAATTGTTTATATGTTTTTATTATCACATTAGATATGAATTTAAATGGTTTTACACGGTAAATAATTATGTTGGATTTAGTATCATCACAAAACTTTGTCCTTCTTTCATAATAGTGGGTGGTTCTACAATCTTTTAATAATAATGAGTAGAAAATTTTTATGTTTTCTTACATAAATTAGTTTATTTTGTCTCTCTTATATTTTAATATAATTTAATTTGAAATGGAGTTGCAAGGGCACTGCCGTTAGATTAGGATTCAAACATGAATTTATTTTTGGCTCAAATTGAATATGTTTGTTGGTAAGGTTGAAGCATTTATGATTAGTGATAAAATTAAGAATGAGTTTGTCAATCCTCTTGAGACTTGCACAAAATAGGAGATAAGTGGGTTAGTGGGTAATTAACAAATAGTTATTTTGTAAAACACTTAAAAACTAGTACGTGGCTAAATTGTTTTCAAAAAATTTTAAATTTATCAAAAAATATATTTTTTTTGGTAATTATCAAAAAATATATTGAAATGGTGTGATAATGATAATTGTTTAATAATAGTATAAGTTAACTTTGTTTGGAGTTTCAAATTTTTTTCGAAAAACTTTAAAAGTTTTTTAATTTTCTTTTAATTAAATTTCACTATGTCTCACTTTTTACACTAACTTTTTTTTATTTTTTTAAAACTTTTTTGGAACTCTAAACACCATCAAATGATTGTAAAATATTTCTTCTGTTTTAATCATATATCTAATTAATTTTCTTGAAAAGTTTTAATTAAAAAAATTATTTCACTTTGAGAGAGGCAAATTGAGCGTTCTCTCTTGACATTGTGCTAGGGTGGAGGGTACACTCTTATGTATGTTCAATTTTTATTATTATTTAATTTTTTCCCTTCTCTCTTCTTTCTCCATATATATCTTAACATTCCATTTCTATTTTTACTTATTTACTCTTGTATTTTAATTTTTTAATTGGAGTAGATATACTTCTTGCATTTTAAATTTCTAACCGAGCAATTAAAATGAGCTAAGATGGTACTTTGAAAAGTTAAAATTTCTAGTAAAAGCAATTAAGGGAAGTTCAGAGGGTACTTAGGGAAAGTTAAAATTATGAGTCAGCCTTATGAAAAAGGAAACACCAAGATGGTTTCTCAAAATATAAAATAGATTGTAATTGAAAAATTATAAACCTAATCCTTTGCCTCGTTTGGTAACGTTTTCGTTTTTTGTTTTTCTGTTTTCATTTTCAAAATTTTAAAAACTTACAACAAAAACATGTTTGTTAAAATCTGTTTCCATTTATTTGTTTCCAAAAAAATGAAAACGACAACAGAAAAATGAAAACAAAAAAAAGGTGTTTTCACTCGTGTTTTCTTTTTCTGTTCCAAATAGTTTGGCCCATTTCTAAACATTGTCCATTTTAATATAACA
>JAVXUM010000036.1:18896487-18909771 GCA_035590655.1 Pouteria glomerata
ATTTAAAAAAAAAAAAAAAAAAAAAAAAAGCCAATAGTAACTCACAAGAGAACCATCAGAAAGACTTTGCCGCATGGGAAGACCTGATTCACCCCTCGGTTGACCTCCTTTAGAAGGTGGGATCACATTTCCCAACTTTTTTAACCACTCAGCCTTATCCGCCATACTCTCAGCCTTTAAAAAAACAGCACTGTGAGCTGCAAGATCAGGGAAAGTTTAATGCTACATCGGCCTTTATCTCAATAGTCAGAGGAAAAAAAGATAATCAAGTAAGACATTCAGCACCATGAACAAGAATAATATAATACCTTTAAGAACAGTCTTATACGGGACCCTGCTTGTAAGCTTGAATACGAGAGCAGAATCTGGTCCATTCGCTTTTTTGTCCTTGGAACTTTTTGAAGGGGGTTCTTCATCATCAGACACTTCTTCAATATTACATTCCTGAATGATGCATCCAAAATCAACCACTGAATGCAGTAACTTCAAAATGAGATTGTTATAACCATTGACTTCAGGTATCAAAATCAAGCAGGATAACTCCTTTCTCCACATATGATGAGATTTATTATATCCACTACTAGAGCATATAGGGGCAATTTTTGTCTGATATGATTAACTAGATGAATTTTAAAATGGCTTAATTTTTCCCATCTACAAATCAATCCATAGAAAACCAAAGTTGTCCATAATAGCAACTAACGTTTAATCTTAAGTGTTAACATGTTATACCTCCAAAGTGATAACTCCATGGAAATGTCTTTCTTCCTGCTTTTTCGTGTATCCAAGCTGCAAAATGAAGTTGACAATGGAACATGGATAAGATGATAAAAATACGTAGCCCCCAAACTGATAAGATGCTAACATAAAAACTATACTTGATGAGATGAGCATGACTTCTGTTTATGTGCATTAATAGAATGGAACGTATCAAGACTTACAAGGAAATGTAAACTTTAGGAAATGTGAATAGTCACCCTGTGAATCTGAATAGTCATTTGTAAATGTATAAATATATACACAGTTACCCAGCTGGGAGTGTGGATTGAGTTCAGTAAAATCTAAACTTCTACACGGTATCAGAGCATCGACCTTCTTGGTCCTGTTCTTAGCTTTTGGTAGATTCATTCTCTAGTCTGTCAGTCAACGTCCAGCGCAACAAAAGCAAGGATTGAAGCTTCGACAAGCATAAGGCCATCACCAAGGCGTTGTTGTAGAAATCTAACCATACCAGTGTAGTTGACGGAGAGAGGCGATCATTGTCAAAAAGTCAGTCATGCACCACCATGCGTTGTCTGTTCATCTGCGCATGGGCCTCATGCTCCTCCACTGAAGTTGAAGTTGGGCATACAGGCGCATGGAGCTCCGACAGAAGACCGACCTTCTTTACAAACTTCTCTCATCCATTAAGCAACTTTGCTAGTATTCATCTCCCACCGTTTGAACAACCTTTATCTCTCTCTACATTTCAGCCCTCCGTTGGTGTACTACTCCAAGGCCTACTGTTGTCTGTTTTAAATGGCTTCTAAGATGTCTGTTGAACAAAAACTGATTGGTGGCTCAATTCCCATGCCTCAACAGTTAACCACAAGGAAATTGAATGGGATAAATTATGTTCAATGGTCCAAAGTCATAAAAAATTGCATTAACTGGCTATGGTAAACAGAGACATTTGACTGAGTCTGGACCATCTGAAACTGATCCTAAGTTTGATGTGTCGGTTCAAGAAGATGCTCATTTGTTTAGCTTATTGTGGAATTTCATGGAACCCAATATTGCTGACATGTGCACTCATCTTAGCACATGTAAAGATACACATGGGAATATGTTTGCTTATTGTTCTCTAGCGATCTCACCCGCATGTATGATCTGTCACTTAAGTTCTTTCAACTTCAACGATCCAGCAAACCAATTACTGAATTCTTCACTTCTCTGAAGTGTGTTCTTGAGGAATTAAATTCTGTATATCCATTATCGACAGACATTAATGCGATGCAGAAGCAACAAGAATAGATAGTTGTTCTTCGCTTTCCTGCTAGACTAGATTCTAAGTTTGAGCCAGTTAAAGCTCAAATGCTCAGTGGGGCTTCTCTTCCCTCATTTGCAGAAACTTACTCTTGAGTTATAAGAACTGCTTCTGGAGATTTATCCTCCATAGTTGATGCTACACGATCTACCTGATCAGTGAGACACCTCTAGAAAGCAAAAATTCTAGCTACCAAACTCCGTCTCAATCTGGCAATCATGGAACTCGTGAAGCTTGTGGCTGTGGCCGTGGTCGTGGAGAGTATGGTACAAGACCTAAATGTTCTAATTGTAGCTGTGTTGGCCATAGTAAGGAGACTTGCCGGGATCTTCATAGAAAGTCAGCTCATATGGTTCATGTAGTTTCTTCTAATGCTCCTACAGATAAGCTCAGTACCAGTAAACCATTAACTGTGACTCTTTCAAGAGAGGAATACGACAAACTCCTTCAGTATCAAGCAGCTCATCAAGCATCTCTTCCTACGACCTCCTTAGCTCATCGAGGTAAATCTACTACTTGTGTGTCCACCTCTTCACATACGAACTAGGTCATTGATTCTGGTGTTTTAGATCATATGTCTGGTACTTCTTAATTGTTTTTTAATATTCAGTGTTCCCCCATCTCTACTGTTACTACAGCTAATGGTTCATCTAATCCAGTTAAGGGTATCAGTAAAACCTGTCCATCTTTTACTTAACCATTATCCTCTGTTTTATATGTTCCATCGCTGTCTTTCAATCTTCAATCTATTAGTAAACTCATCAGACAACTGAATTATTCAATGACTTTCTTTCCTAATTCTATGATTATTCAAGATTTAAAGACAACGAAGAAGATTGGAGAAGGGCATAAAGCTCAGGGACTATTATCTGGCTAATTCGTTTGCATCATCATCTACCACCTGTTCTATAGTCACTTCTTTTTTTGAGATTCATTGTTCTCTTGGTAATTCATCTTTTGAGATGTGAGTCAACTACAACCTTTAGATTGTGAGTCTTGTCAGTTAGGAAAGCATCACCGTTCTTCCTTCACTCCTAGAGTTAATAATAGGACCTTAAATCCTTTTTATTTGGATCATTCTGATGTATGGGGACTAAGTTGTGTTATTTCAAAATTGAATTTTAAGTACTTTATTACTTTTATTGATGATTTCTTGAGACTTACATGGGCTTATTTAATGAAAGATCGTTCTGAGTTAGTCTCTCTTTCAATCCTTTTGTGCTGAAGTTAAAACTTAATTTGATGTATCTATTAAGATTCTTCGCAGTAATAATGCCAAGGAATATTTTTCAAAACCCTTCACTGACTTCATGACTTCATATGGCATGCTTCATCGGTCTTCTTGTTTTTGTACTCCACAATCAAATGGAGTTGCAGAAAAAAAAAAACTTATATTTTGTTGAAACAGCCCGTTGTCTAATGATTCACATTAAAGTTCCAAAGGATTTTTAGGGGATGCTATTCTCATTGCGTGCTACTTAATTAATAAAATGCTATCTTCTGTTCTGCAAGATCGTTTCCCTTATTCTGTGTCATTTCCCAAAACACCGCTATTTCCTCTTCCACCTCATATCTTTGGGTGTGTTGCTTTTGTTCATCAACTTGATAGTGTCACTAACAAGCTTGATCCTTGTGCCTTTAAGTGCGCATTTTGGGGATATTCTCGGTTACAAAAAGGATATCGATGTTACAATTCGTCTCTTCAGCGATATTTAGTTTGTATTGATGTCTCATTTGTTGAGAATACTCATTTCTTTTCTAATACTTCCTCCACGTCTGATTTGAATGGGAATCTTCCTTTACCTATAATTTCTCCTTTTGTCTCTCTCATCCTGATTTGTAGGTTTACACCAAACAGCAGGCAACTACAGAGTCTCTTCCTGATACTTTAGGCACTCCATCTTCTCCACCTCCATTTTCAAATCCTATTCCTGAGCCAGCCATTAGCGATCTTGATCTTCCTATTACCTTTCAAAAAGGTAGAAGCACTTGCACCTCTCATTCTATTTCTAATTGTCTTTTATACAGCCTTGTCTCCATTTTATCATGTTTTTAATACTTCTTTGTCCTCTGTTTCTATCCCTAACTCTTGTGTCTGAAGCATTATGTCATTTTGGTTGGCGTGGTGCCAAGGAAGAAAAAATGTCTACTCTTTGAGCTAATGATACTTGGGATATGGTCAATCTCGCTCCTGAAAAGTCCATTGTTGGTTGTCAATGGGTGTATAATGTCAAAGCACATCTTGATGGTTTTGTTGATCGATTGAAAGCATAGCTTGTTGCAAAACGGTACACTCAAATCTATGGAATTTATTTTTCAGACACTCTCTCCTATGGCTAATATTACATCTGTTCGTCTTCTCATTTCTCTTGCTATCATTTTTCACTAGTCTCGTAATTAATTGGATATCAAGAATGCCTTCCTTCATAGAGATCTTGATGAGGAATTGTATTTGAAGCAACAAAAAGCAACCTCCTGGGTTTGCTACTCTAGGAGAGTCTGGCTTGGTTTGTAAATTAAAAAAATCATTGTATAGCCTAAAACAATCTCCTCGAGCACGGTTTAAAAGATTCAGTGATGTGGCCATAAATTTTGGCTTGACACGTGGTGGTTTTGGTCATTCTATATTTTATCAACATTCCCTCAAGGAAAGGTACAGTTACTAGTTTATGTGGATGATATTGTAATTACAGGATATGATACACAAGATATTCAAGACCTAAGAATCTTTCTTCACAGTAAGTTCAATACCAAAAACTTGAGTCCATTGAATTCTGGGCATTGAAATTACAAGATCACACAAGGGTATTGCTCTTTCTCAAAGAAAATGTGCACTCGATTTGTTGTCTGAGATCGGCATGTCAGGAGCAAAACCAATTGACACTTTAATGGATCCAAATACAAAACTTCTTGTAGATAAGGGAGAATTATTGGATGATTCTAGTTAATATCGTAGATTAGTCCGAAAACTTAATTATTTGGTAGTTACACGATCAGATATCTCATTTGCTACAAGTGTTGTTAGTCAATTTCTTAATGCACCTCACTCTAGTCACTAAGATACAGTCATTCGCATTTTAAGGCATCTAAAAATAGCACTAGGATGAGGTTTGTTGTACCACGATAATGGACATACTTTTGTTCAAGGTTATATAGATGCTGATTGGGCTGGTTCTCCATCAAATAGACGATCCACTACTGAATATTTTCATCTTTGTGGAGGAAAATCTAGGGTCCTGAAAAAGTAAAAAACAAATAGTGGCGGCAAGATCGAGTACAAAGTTTGAATACAAGGCCATGGCACATATATCTTGGGTGTGTTTGGAGCTGTATAAAATAAAAAGTTAATATCTCGGGCTTTGTGTAGTGAGTGAAAAATTTAAATTTTACAGTCTTGGGCTTTGTGTAGTAAGTAAAAAATTTAAATTTTATAATCTTGGGCTACGTGTTTATAGAGATTTGTAGTGTTTTATAAAGATTTGTAGAGTTTTGTATTATTTTTTTTTATTTTGTAGAGCCCCAAACAGGCCCCTTCTGAATTGATTTGGATGTGTTATATGTTAACAGAATTGGAAGTCTTTGGATTATAACCTATGGAATTGTTTGTGATAATCAAGTTGCTATTCATATAACCTCTAATCTAGTATTTCATAAATGTAACAAGCATATTGAAGTTGATTATCACTTTATCAGATAAAATATCTTACAAAATGTCATCAAGACTAGCCATGTAAAGTCTGAAAATCAAATGGCTAACTTGTTTACCAAAGCTCTAGGGGGAGCTAGAATGAAATATATTTGTAACAAACTTAGCACATATGATACATATGCTCCAACTTAAGAGGGAGTGTTAATGTGCATTAATCGAATGTAATGTGTCTAAACTTAGAATGAAATGTATCTAGACTTTAGGAATTGTGAATTGTCACCCTATGTATCTAAATAGTCATTTGTACATGTATGAATATATGCACAACTACCCAGTTGGTAAAGTGGATTGAGTTCAGTAAAATTTAAACTTCTACAACTTCAATTCTAATTTTAGGTAATGATGCCAGGATTACCACGACAGTATCCAAAAAGTTAATTTTGTGTTGGTAGTTCACATAAAAAATAAGCATATCATATAGTTCCAACGACATTCAAGTTGCATATTAAGTATGTCAATGCGCATATATATGAGAGAGGGAAATCCAAAGAGTACAAATGTTTTAGTATAATATTCGAAGGGGAACAAATGATAAAAAACGATAATTAAAAAAGATGTAGCACCCAACATGCTGCCAGTTAAACCATTACAAGAATATAAAAGAGGTTCAAGTATCATTGATCTCACTCTAGGCTGGTTAAAGTGATATGTTACTTGGTACAAACCTTTCCAGTTTTCTCATTTAAAACAAACCATTTTCTACTCCACCCATTCTTTTTTGCACTTTTCTTCAACAAAAATCCTGCAATTACATGGCAAAACTCAAGTAAAATAACAAAATAAACAGGCCAGATCATTTTTCTAGGTACATTAGTTACCGTATTCATCCAATGTTTTTCAAAAACTGAATTATGGAAAGATTAGCAATTAAATTTCCTCTTAAAAACAACATATATCCCAAATTACCTTAAAAATTGTCCACACACATTTTCTTTAATAAGTCATATATTATTAGAAAGGCATCAAGGTGACACCACCCAACTACAAAAAAGGCGACAGAGACAACCAAGGAATGCATAACCATACTCTCAACAAAATATGAGAAAGCTATCCAGATCTAGATCACCACCATCAGATAAACACCTAATACAAAACATTAAAAAAAAATACTACTCATCCTACACAAATGAAATTCTAAATCATGAAAGAATCCTATATTTCCTTCCCCCTAAATAAGCCAAGTTAACTAAAAAGGAACTATTCTTCGTTCTTTTGGCAAAAACCTATTGCATGCCAAAGCAAGACATCATAAACTCCAACAACTCCTTAGTCCACTGTCAATGAACAAAAAGATGTCAATAGACTCACCATCTTTATTACAAAGGCAACAACATTCATAAGAAACAGAGAGTATAATAGTGAACATTTTATTATCTTGACATACGAAGTAAATATCATGTAAAGAAACAAAAGGGGCACAAAAATCATCATAAATAAGTCCCAAAAAAATTATGCAAAAGCATGAACCTGCAGTTATCTCCCCATCAGGTCCTGCAGTTTTCAAGCCTGATCCCTCTTGAACGTCCTTATCTTGTTGACTGGGTTTGTCCTTCATTGACTTTAAGCTTCCCCCTGTTTGTTGGCCTCCTGTTTGAGGGCTGGTGGCCTAAAATGGAATGCAGAAGCTAATTAGAAATTTAGAGAGGTGAAAAAAAAATCCAAGGACATCATTCCAAGTTAAGAGACACAACAGAAAAAGGGAGGGATGGGGATGAAAATGCAGTAATTATGTATAATTTACAGGAAATTAGACCAACACAAATGTCAACTACTTTCACATCATGAGAAACCACACATACCCTATTTAATATAGATTGCTCTGCATCAACTGCCTTTCTAGAAGAACGGTTTTTTTGCTCTTCCTCTCGTCTCTGTCTATCCATTCTGACAAGAATTAAACATTAACCATTAATAGAGATAGTACAAGAAACCTAGAATCAGCTGAATATCAAAAAACATTCATCCTAGAGAGTAAAGTTATGCTAGACAATATTCCAATGAGAAAGTAACAAAAAAATTATATTCATTCTATGAATAAATTTAGTTAATAGCTCTTTCTACAAAGGCTTGAATGTTGGGAAAACAAAGTGACCAAGGGGAGATAGGAAAGAAGAATTTACGGCTTTCTGCAAAAGCAGAAATATCGTAGAAGAATGCCTCAATCGGAATCCTCAATTCTAAGAAGCATTGAGAGGAAGTCCATGTGAATAGATAGACCCATCACTCAGATAGCATCGTACTCCAACTCTTCTACCTCCTCAACTTTCAAGGGATTTAAAAACAAAAGGTAGACAGACAGGCACAGAGAGAGAGAGAGAGAGAGAGAGAGAGAGAGACTTTCAAGGGATTTAAAAACAAAAGGTAGACAGACAGGCACACAGAGAGAGAGAGAGAGAGAGAGAGAGAGAGAGAGAGAGAGAGAGGATCAAAGTACTCCAATATAATTTCAGAAGTGTCCAAAAACAGAAGCAATTTATCGACTGCATGTCTAGATTGAAAACACACAAATATAAACCAGTGGCACATTTCTGAGCAGGTCCAATGACCATCTCTGACTTGCCGTAGTTGCAAAACATTAAAATGGCTTCTTTATGCCAGAACCGTGTCCCATAGCAAAGCTGGGATTCAGATTTCACATCCATTTCAACAATACATACACTACTATTAATCCATTCTTCTGGTAGTATACAGCTACGAAAATTCTTCTACACTTTTTACGCATAAAGAAGTAGAACTTACTATTACGAAGACCTTAAAATTAGTCTACTGAACGTACATTAATTTCATGAAATACATTAAAGGCCACACACCATCTAGTATCACATATAGGTTGTTTAAAACTATATCTAAAAGCAGTTAAATACTCAACTTAACAGAACGTCAGTTCCAAAGCTAGTTGGGATTGCCTACATGAATAATCCCCCACCAATTTCTGTCAAGTTTTATCTTCTCTGTAAAGTTATGTGAAATTAGGTATTTTTTTATAACTTCAGCCCATGTAATCTTTAGGTTTACCTTTTCCACTTTTTATACCTTCTACTTGGATTCAATACTCTTCCATACTAGTGAATCTCTTGGTCTAAGTTAGACATGACCAAACTATCTTAATGAGCCTTAACTTTTCTTCTATTAATGTCACCTCAATAACTTTTCTTCTATTAATGTCACCTCAACCTTTTTTCGGATATAATCTTTTTTTTTTTATAGACCTTAAAGTTAGACTACAGAACTTATATTAATTTCATTTCTCCATAAAGTTATGTGCAATTAGGTACTTTTTCATAACTTGAACTCATGCAATCTTAGGTTTACCATTTCCAATTTTTATACCTTCTACTTGGAGCCAATTACACTTCCATACTAGCACATCTCTAGGTCTAAGTTAAACAAGACCAAACTATCTTAATGAGCCTCAACATTTCTTCTATTAGTGTCACCTCAACTTTTTTTGGGGATATATTCATTTCTTATTTTATCTCTTCTTGTATTCCACTACTATGCATCCATCTTAACAACCAAATTTCCATTATCTTATGAGAGAGTTGCTTCTTAATGAACCAACACTCTGTACCACAAAGCATATTTGGCTTTATAGCCGTCCTACAAAACTTTTCTTTAAATTTGATAGGTATTCTAAACACACCTCTCCATTTTAACCACTCTACTTGAATCCCCTATGAGTAACATCCTCTATAATCCCTCCATTTGAGTGGATAATGAATTCAAGATACCGAAAAATGATCACTTTTTGGTACTTAATCTTCAATTTTCACTACACAAACATTTGTAGTTTTAATATTCTATTTTAGTCCTATTTACTCAAAAACTTCTGGACTCTAAAATGTGCCTACAAAGTTCTAATTTATGATTAGCACCAAACCTAGTTTCGTCCATTAATACATATCATCTGTGAACAACATTCACTAAGGGATTCCATTCTATTCTGAATATGCTTGGTAAACCCTCCATAGCCAAGTAAAATACAACAAAAAATATATAACTAGCACTACATGAAGTAATATCACAACAAAACATTTAACAGTTGACAGGACAGATTCTTAGATCGTTAGAAAATGCATAATAAAAAATATATAACTGGTACTACATGAAGTAATATCACAACAGAACATTTAACATTTGATAGGACTGCTTCTCGGATCTTTAAAAAATGCATAATGCCATTCAAACAGTCATTGTTCCAATATTGAGCATACCGCCTTTGTACCAAACGGATAAAATGTTGTGGAGGAACAAATGCACGCTCCATGTCTACAAGAGCAACCACCATATTTTTTGCTTCACTCTTAAACCCATCCAATGCAGCAGTTGCAATTGCCACAACCTATTTAAATTAAAAACTATTGATTAGTACCAGAAGAAAGCATTGAACTTAGCAACACAAACAAAAAAAAAAATGAAAAGCAGCAATGCATAATTACCTCTCTCTTGAAAGGAGGATATCTTCCAAGACCTCGTGTACCATTTGCGGCTGCTGAAACTATATCCACAAGTACACGGTGGACCTAATTTTACAATTACATAAAAAAAAATGGTTAATATAATAAGGAAAATACAGCACATGAGAAACAGAATTAGATGCACCACATGTGCATATTTGCATAATTTATAAAGAATATGTGACCTAAATCCTAAATCAAATCGGTGTCAGTGTGGATTCACAACTAAGAAGTATGCAGTTGGACACTGGATACACACAAAACAAAATGTTCATGTGGGCCTAAGTGAGATCCACTTGAGACCCCTGAGAAGTGTCGAACGATTGTCCAGTTGTCAAAGAACTTCCAATAATAATAATAATAATAATAACAATAATAACAACAACAACAACAACAACAACAATAGCAGGATGCTTCTAGAAAGGTATTTGAAGTGTTAAGACCCATAGAAACACGTCACCTTTGTCAATGTTCCTTAGATCCACGGTATATTCTCTTCATAAGAAAGCCTTATAAAGAGGATTATCCATGCAAAGGGAGGGTTGAAGAGGATTTTATCAATAGTATTCGAGAAAGGTGGCTAAAATGGAAAAGTATTTTAAGTAACTGTGGAATATATATTAAGCTTAAACAAAATTTATAACGCCAACTATACTTTATAATACACTGTTGGGAAATTAAAAGCAATACTCCCATAAAATGAATGTGGTAGAAATGAGGATGCTAAGCAGGAGGAAAATGATTTATGTAACCAATCTTAACTAGTTGGACTAAGGCTTTGTTGTCCTGAGTGCATGAAATGACAAGAAATTATCAAAGCTAAATGGGAAAATATTTTTCTTAATAAGCAGAAATCTGATCTGCAGCATTAATTCTCTCTCTATATATATATATATTCCAGATGCCACCATCGCACCTCTTCGATTTTTCTCAAACCCATTTGGCTCATGCACTCCACTCATATATAGTAGTTGCATCAGATAAAATAATCTAAGAGACGCTCTGGGCATTTTCAAGAGAAAAAAGTCACAAACCAACTGACATGCAATCAAATGTATGAGCTTCACGATTCAACTTGTTTCTTAGTTTGTGAGAAGCCAAGGCATTATACAGCCATGGTTACTATACAACCAACAGAAAATGTGACAGAAACACAGACTTTCAAAGAAAAAAATGCCCGTTGGCAACCAAAAGTAAAAATTAAAAAAACGTATGATAAGGTGTGAAAAACAAGCCAGTAGGAATACAAAAGGAACCAAAAGGATAAAAAAGATATATGCACTAAATTGTTTTACCTCATCAACACATAGACGTGCAGGCTCTTTTGCCAGCTCTAAAACACCTTTTATCAAAGACCTCAATCCTTTTTCTGGAGATATAAGGTAAGGTTGATAACCATCTGCTTCAAGGACAATCTGGAACCAACTTAAAAGGGTCACCATATTGTACAAATACAAGTAACTAAAACTTAGAATAGACAAGGATATGTACCCTTTTGACATTATTTAGGTCAAAATGCCGGTCTAAAGGAAGCTGCTTAATCCTGTTAGGGAAGTTGCCCTCAAAACTAGCAACGATTTTCCAGCCGCTACCCTGTATAACCAATAAGTAATTGTAATGGTAACTAAGCTAAGAAAGGAAATAAAGCAAACAGAAATTTTTTTCTCTCCCAGAAAATAATACAGATGACAGCAAAGTAGCAAACCAATACCGTCATAATTTATGTGAAAATATACTAATGCATTATACATTATGTATCAAATGATTCTGATTAATAGACTTAGAATCACAAAATGAAGTAACAGTAATGTGAATCTAAGTAATAGATTCACATGTCTTGTAGCCTTACCTCTCTTTCTGGACAAACACAGTATGTAGAATACGTAGAAAAAAATAACTCCCAAAAAAAGCAACAAAACATAAGAAATGTTTGCCCAATAAGCTTTAAGCACATTAATAGCATGCAAGGAAAAAAACTGTCGTCTTTGAATTACAGTTCTTATTATGGCCAAAACGCAACCCCCACCTCGCAGAAATAAAATAAGATAAAATAAATGACCGACGAAAGAATCACAAGATGAAAACTTCTTCTGGCTTTTTTCAATTTCCAAACAATTAATTCACGATATTCTAGCAAGAAAGAGATACGGGTTGCATTAGTAGTTCACTAAAAGCTCAATCCCATGGTGATTTGTTTGCCATAAGAAAAGATTCTTTAGATGTTTTGAAATGGCAATATCCTTGCATAAAGGGCACTATGAAAGGGAAATTTCATAATGCCTCATAACTTGGCCACATTTCTTTCAATTACTGAGAGCAGTACTTCTTACCAAGTTAAAAAGATCTAATTGGAGAATTACTAGGGTGTTTGTCACGTTGGCTCTGTCACCCAAAAAAAAATAATAATAATAATAATAAATAAATTGGCTTCTATTTTCCCTAGCTTGCACCCCCACCCCAAGTGAAAAAAAAAAAAAGGGGTTCCAAGACTAATGTCATAACATGGACTCCTCCCAATTATTTTACTCTCTCTTCTCTACCGCTAATGTTTCATTTCTTATTTGAAATAAGGTACAATTCAGAGGTTACCCAAAGTATTCCTTACATAATAGACAAGCAGATATAATGACATACCAACATAAATGTCGGTATATATAAGAGGCACAATATCAACAATTCTTCAATCAAATGAATAATCATGCAAATTCAAGTCTCAAAACTTTTAAGATGCTGCTAATGAGACAAATTCATTGCTGTCCACTGATACACACACCCCCCTATTTCACAAAGGGAAAAACTTGCCACAATACCTACTATTTTCCCCCTGCTGAATAAGAAGGAAATAAGACAAAATGCTAAAAGAAAGCTATCAAAAGTCAGAAGTCAGTCTTCTGTCAGAGTGAACCATATCAAGTATATATGCAAAATCAGGTTTTCTTTTCAGCCTAAATTCTCACCTCGCCAGTTGTAATATGTTGCAGAAATTTATCCTCAAATTCACGGCAAAGCTCCAACGCCAAAGCTCTTGTACCTTCAGAGCTACTAACCATTTGTTCACCAAGCCTTACTAATTCATCCTGCACTACTTGAGA
>JAVXUM010000036.1:18911162-18921920 GCA_035590655.1 Pouteria glomerata
TTTTATTTTTCATTTTTTTAATTTTTTTTTTTTTTTTTTTTTTTTTTTTTGAGGGGTTTTATGCATGTTAGCTTTTTTTTATCAAAAAATATACAAAAAAATTCAAAAAAAAAAAAATTAAAAATCTGTTTTTCTGTATCTAAGTAGCTTTCGGTGATTCCTAATTTTTTTATTCGTTTTTAGGTTTGATTATTTTAAAAATGTGAACAATATACCTAAAAGGATAAAAACCATAAAAATTAAAAATAGAATCAAGATTTTGCTGGGAAGGAAAAAAACATAAAAGATGAAAAAAATCTACTTCCAAGCAGCCTGCATGAGTGAAACTGTCATACTTGTAAACCAAAGATCAAACAAAGATTTAGTTGGAAAAAAATCATATTTTTTTCTTGTGTGGGGGGGAGGGGAAGCTACTTAAAAAGCTGTAGAGAATCTACTTCCAAGCAGGCCCAATGAGTGAAACTAACTGCCATATTGTGAACCAAAGATCAAACAGTAGCTGGAAGAAATACCCTGAGAGAAGATTCGGAAGCCTGACTTTCATCCGGCTACGAATTTGGTGAGCAAGGGTCTCCACCAAAGCTAACCTACCAAGCTTGCTTTGAGGGGCTCCTGTTAGAATAGATTTTAGACTTTCACTCTCAGCTCGCCAAGCTGTTTCTAAGGAGCCTTCAGATCCAACATTTCCCGACTGTGCTGAAGCAATAGAAACAGTTTGACCAATCAATGCAACCCAGGGGATATCAGATGTGCTTCGAGGTCCCTGCCCCAATAAAAGAGCCTGAACAGCTGCAAGAGTCTTTGGCTCTGTAGCTGCTTGATCTATTTTACTAATAACACCAATAGTTCTGGTACCTACAATGAACAGATAACTGCGTATTTAATTATTCTTCTAAGAAAAGATGTAAGAGCATCCACATCACCTTCCCCTAAGAGTTCTCTAAAATAGAGTAAACAGTGACTAGAAATTCTCTATCCAAAAGAGCATGTTATGTCAGCTTCTCCGTGTAATTATCTATAATCTATATTACAATTTTGATCAGTTGACAAGACTTGTATGTATGTGTCAAAAAAATGCAGGTTTGGGTGGGGTCCACTATGAGGCTCGGCCCGTGCCTTTAGGCACGGGTGAGTACTAGTACAGAATATAGTGACTCTATATTTGGAAGCCACCCTAGAGATTCTCTAAAATAGAGAATGGCCAGAGATGCTGATGTGGGATATTTTTTCACTCTTACCTCTCCATTTTTAGGGAACAGAAGAAGTTTAAAAAATCTAACATGGATGCCCTAAAGAGATAAGACATAGTAACGCATAGTCCAAAACAACAGATGAAAAAACAGTTCTCCAAAAGAAAAGATGAAAATTAGCTCCCCAAAAGAAAAATAGAATTGGAACTCCTTTTACAAATATAAAACAAGATATAAGGTCCATAGTAAACTCACTCTCTCCATCGTATTCCTTTGCAAGTCTGAGGGCTTTATATGAGGAAATTTCTGGTGCCAAGGCAGCAGGTATAATGACTAGCAGTATCGCATCGTTGTGTTCTACATACTCACTCTGTAAGAAAGTTAAGGAAATTAGATCACCTTGCCGCTTGAGATATAATAAACTCAATGGGAAGAATAATCTAGAAAGAGAATACACTCTTCTATCAAAGAATCATTTGCAATTCAGAGAATCTGAGAAGCAGCCACTCACCAATGAGTCATCAAAACTTCCTTTATCCACCCCGGGCAAATCAATCAATTTCAAAGGTGGAGCTGCAAAAGAAAACCAATAGGTAATGCAGCAAATTGGGAGTCCTACGGCATATCACATCAAATCTAATTTTTCAAAATGCCATCAGCAATTCCATGCTTCAAACTATTCATCTTAAGATTATCTCAGTTATTAATCACTCTTCATCTTTAAATCATTTCTTTATGATATTTTTATCTGTTGAACAAGGCAAACTAACAAGGGTTTGCAATTACTCAATTAGGTCATTAACAGTGAAAAATTCAAGCCTACAGACTCACATGCTACACCCTAAGAAGTATGGACACTCCTAGAAAAGGTGACGTACCAGGATTGTGTCCATGTCGTACACTCTCAACACACGTATGATACTTGTCTAAACATGCCATATTATTTTTAAACAATTTAAAACTGGACACTTTTTAGACACGTGTGCCACCACTCAAAATATAGTAAACTCATTCTAATTTTGAAGAAAAAAATAGAATTAAATAATCAAATACCCTTTAAGTTTCTAGAAGTTTCTAGATTTTTGAAATTAAAATTTTCAAAAATAAATATAAACAAAAGATAAATGTGCTTTTAATACTAGCAGATGGCACATGAAAATACTTAATAGTTGTTTTCAATGAACATGTATAAAAATATATATTTATTCACCAACATGTCCCTATTGTTTCATACCCTAATTATGCATCTGCATGCTGGTGTCACGTGTCCACATCAGTGCTTCTTAGTTTACACCACAGATGCAAAAGTTACCTAGAGTGCAGATCACTATCGTATGATGAATCGTGGTACGCAAAGTGCTCTAAAATGTGGTGCAATTACAGGCTTCTATAGATCAAACCATTGGGATTTACCACAACACTTCCAAATGTGTAAGAATTATTTGCTAACAATTAGACATGAAATGAAATTTAATATATTCTCCAAATTAATTCCGTAAAGAGAAATCTATAGGAACATTGCTGCCACTTTTATTACATTTTGTCCCACAAAAATTACCCTCTTCTTAGATTTCATTTCACCATATTTGAATCTTTTCTGCGTAATGAAAAATTATGGAAAAAAATTCCAGAATGTGCAATTCAAAATCATAAATCACAAGGTATTAGCTTATTTTGTATCACAAAGCAACGAACACCACACAATATGCTAAACCACCAAAATCTTTTTTTTTTTTTTTTAAAAAAACTTATGCCATATTATGATGGATATTGATCTTTACCCATATGTTTCAGTTTTTTCCATTGATTAACAAGCAACAAATCGTAGGGAATGATGAAGGCAGATGCAAGCAGATCTTACACATACAGCTCATAAAGGAAATAGAATATGATCTAGAATCTAAAGACTAACCTGTACTTGTGCGGAGTTTCAAATATATTTCATCACGTTTCTTCCCTGAACTCTTGCTTAGTCTATCCTGTAAAGAATGACGAAGAGCACCTATGTTGGAGCAAAAAGAGAAGAACAAGGACAATCAGAGTCGTCAAACACCACAAAGTTTACCATAATAAATTCATAAGTGTGTATACACGTACAAGCCCAAACAAAAATCAAATATGAACCAATATTGTTCATTGAAAAAAAATGCATTACAATTTGGAAAGAGGCCTTACTTGCAGAAACCTGTTGGTTCTTACTGTCAATCTGCAACATAATTGATTTACTGCTTAAAGAACTATCCCTTGCCAAGTCAATGCATATGGGAGCACGAGTAGCACCACCTTCACCAGTTGGCTGTCAAAGAAAAGAATGACAAAAATAAAAAACGAAGCATTGTAAAAAAATTATTTGCCGGCTTAAATATACAAAGAAATTTTGTTATTACCATAAGTCATTCAATGAACATGAAAGCTTTTAAAAATGCTAAGCCATTGCACCGGGGAAAGAATACCAGAAAGCAAAAGAACTTACCAAAGCAGGATGTCCAATTAGACTGTTCAATACAGCTGATTTACCCGCACCCTGACCAATTCGTCCCATTAGAAAACATTTGTCATTTACAGTTCAATAACCATAACAAGCATGTACAATGAAAAATAAGCACAAAAAGAAAAAAGACTAATGATTTTTTAGAAGCAAATAAACTTTATCAAAAGGCATCAAGGGGTTGCCACCCAATTATAAAAGAACAACGAGAAATGTATAAACTGTGAACTACCTCTAGCATAACAACTAATGATCTACATAACCAAGATACTAAATCTTTAAGAAACCACTACTAATCCAAAAGAAGTTCAATTTTCCATCAGGAGACTGAAACAGGGTTCAGAAATCTTCATGCAACTAGAAATGTATAAATTTAGTTTAAATGCACAAGTAAACCCCCCAGAAGTGCTAACCAAAACATGTAATTGGTTTGCTACAACTATGAACGTAGCAAATGTTGTGATGACATTGGTGATTATAGCGCTAATGGCATCATTAGTGACAAAAGTGTTACCACTGGTAGCATTACTGAAGGTTCCACAGTAATGGAGGCAGCAGTTGTGAGGTGGTGGCAATGCACCAAGGAATATAGTATTAATGGCAGCAAAATTGATGCTGGCAGTGGCGGTGAGGTGTGCTGGCAGTTAAGAGGCAACAAATTTTACTCCCACCTCAGAGAGGCATTTTTGTGTAAAAAATGCATTATCTCACAATAAAAATTTTAGATAATTATTTGTTGACAGCATGACACTGAAGTTCTCACTTTGAATTGCAACGAATTCTAATTAACCGGAAAATTTTGAAACTAAAGAAAAATAGCATATGCATTGTTAATGGTAAAATAAATTAAAAAAAAAATAGTAAAATTGTCAAATAGATCATTTTAACATGCTTGAGAAAATCAAATGCCATTTGCCATCGACAGAACAACTCACTCCAGATTTTTCTACATACAAAATTAAAAGAAATTCAGAATGAATTATAGAATTAACTTGCAAAAAATTATCAACCATACTCCATGCCATCAGTTTCATTTTCAATAGCTTTCCTATATGCTAAGAAGAAAATTTCAAACCAACCAAAGCATCAGTTATGATGAGAAATCGAAAATTACAAGGAACAACGAAAGCTTTGAAGAAAGGGATAATGAAATCTTTGAAGAACCAAAGTTTCAAGAAGAATACAGGACTCCCCTCAACTCTTCCTTCATGCATATGAATCCACCAACACAAAAAGCACCACCTACCACAAATCCATATTCCAAAAACACCCCATGTAGGTTGTCCTCCTCATAGATAAAATATGTTTCAATAACAGCAAGAATTGTAATTTAAAATGGAAAGTACATCAGATGCCAAAGGAATATTCTCAATTATGGATCAACATAACTTTGGCATCACAATCTACTAACTCCTTAATTATCTCCATTAGTAATGTAGGCGCAGCACTTACATGTGCTTACTCGCAAAATTGGGTTTGAGCTGAGTAGTTTAATTGAACCAAGTGGAATTACATAGTTCAATTGCATTATAAAGAGTGTGTTGTGTTTAAACTTGTGTGCATCGCTTCCTCATTGTGTTCCAAATATCCAATTAAAAATGGACAAGGATACATCTCAGGCTAGCCCACTTCAAACTGCATGGCCTTAAAGCCCATAGTTCTGCTCAAGATATTAGAATATCACAGGCCTTGGGAGTGAGGTGCCAGTATGCCACATTAAAAACTTGACAGATATTAGTCCAGCTCATCACAAGGG
The DNA here is from genome assembly GCA_035590655.1 of Pouteria glomerata. Taxonomy (NCBI): domain Eukaryota; kingdom Viridiplantae; phylum Streptophyta; class Magnoliopsida; order Ericales; family Sapotaceae; genus Pouteria; species Pouteria glomerata. The sequence continues at coordinate 18,916,597 of JAVXUM010000036.1, forward strand.
TTGACTTGACGAGACAATTGATGGAAATGAAATTCAGAGACAGGGGAGGAGATATCGTAATTTAAGATGCAGCATTATGAATGAAAGCAATATAACATTACACCATAATTGCTTCTCCGTATACCATATCAGTTACATTTCTACAGAATCAGTGAATGGGTTGGATGGAAGATCACAATTGTGAGAGCGCGCAGGGGCACATTTGGGTAACCTAAATGCAACAAAGCCAAATGGTGTAATGAAACAAGAGTTATTATCAGTAAACAACGTTCTCCAAAGAATATATGGGCAATAATAGGACACCAATTACACTGACGATACCTACGTTATATTCCGACAAAACTGTAAAAGATGAGCTAAGGTTGATTACGCACTGATTAGACAATGCCTTGACCAATCCCTCCAAACATCAAGAAAATATTTGACTATACTAGTATACTACAACAAAGGAAGCAGGAGGAATCTTAGACGCAAAACATTTGGAACACAGTTCACATTATATAGTAACCAATTCAATATCAATACAAGCTCATATCACACATTGCATGTATGATACTAAATTAATCAAATCAACAACATTTGAGACACCACACATCATCAGACGTCCATTAGCAACGGTACAAACCCACGCAACAACAAATACCATCATTTGGCATGGTTCCCTCCATGGACCTCCTTGCTAAAAATGCCTACCCAATTCCAACCATATCAAGCTCAGATGCACATATTCGAATCAAAACAAAACCCAAACGCAGCCAGATCCAGCGATCTAACCGCCAGATCAACAAACCGAAAAAACGAAGCATGAAAGTCAATATCACCGGTCCAAATAACAGCTCACCGTATTTCCAAGAGCAACAATGTTGAGGAACGTGGAAGGCCGCCTCGACGACGACGATGAGTTCTCGTCGACGTCTTCGTCTGCAAGCAACGCGCTTGCTTGCCGCATCGAGTCCGAAAGCTGTGCCAATTCCTCGATCGCATCCATCGATCCCCCAAATCAAATGAAAAAGAAACAAATATATGTATATATATATATAGAGAGAGAGAGAGAGGGGAAACGAAGTGGAAATCGAATCGAAAGAAATCGAAGAAAGAATGAAACCCTAGGTTTTGCGAGAAGATGGCGAGGATCGATAGATGAATCAATATGTAAGTATATGTGTCTATATATTTGGGGTTCCGGCGAGAGGCCGGAGATTCAAAAGTCGAACTTTTGAAATTAAGAGAGAGAAAATGAGTGGTGAACAGAAGGAGAAGAAACTTATAAATGGGCTGAACAAAGAAATTAAAAGCGAAACGCTCTCTCTCTCTCTCTCAATGTCACTCGCTTTCTTTTTCTCTCCCGGTAAATAAAACGAATTTTTTTTAATTTTAATTTTTAAATTTTTATTTTATTTCATCAATGTACGTCCTGGAGTTTGGGAATTTGCCTTTCGACTTAAGTTTTCAAATTCAAATATTTTGAACCAGTCCTCGTTTTCATTCAAACTACAGAAATAACATAGTCACGACAAAAACAAATTCACTATTTATTACTCAAATCTCTTTTCTAATTTTTTTTTTTTTTTTTTGTCCATTTGGATCAATAAGTGAAGTGAAAAAAGAGAGAGGATAAAAATTTTAGAATCAACCCTTATTTTTAAGTTTTTTTAATAGAGAAAAGAAAATGAAAAAAAATAAATAAATCCCCTTTTAGTAGCTTTTTCGTTTTTTATTTTTTTTATTTTGTTTTCAAAATGTTGTAAACTTGTAACAAAAATAAATTTATTAAATTTGTTTACGTTTTTTTATTTCTAAAAAAATAAAAACATAAATAGAAAAATGAAAACAGAAGAAAATGTTTTTTCACTCTTTATTTTTTGTTATAAATATTTTGTCAATTTTAAATTTTGTCCATTTTTCGTTATATAATATAGTATAATAAAATATAATAATTAAATTACAATATAATATTAATTTAATAATTAATATAATATAATATAACAATTAAATTATAATATAATATATATTATACAAATCAGCTCAACTGATTTAATATTTATATATTAGATCAAGGGTTGAGGTCCGGTCCCGTGCCTTAGGCACGCGTAAATAGTAGTCTATATAATAAAATGAAGCATTTGATGGGACTTTTGTGTATGTCACCAAGAGAGTGCTCCTGGTGGAACCCGCCCCTGTCTTTAGGCATGGGTTATGACTAGTAAAATAATATAAAGTAATTTAATATTATATTATATTATAATTTAATATAATATAATATAACAATAAAATTATAATATAATATAATATTAATTTAATGATTAATATAATAAATTTAATAATATATTATAATATAATAATTAAATTATAATATACTATAATATAATATAATATATAATATTTTCTAAAAATAAAATAATAATAATTGTAAACAAAATTATTTTTCCAAACTCAGTTTCAGTTTTCATTTTAGAAAAGAAAAACGACAACAGAAAATACAAAATAAAAAAGACAAAAAAAAAACATTAACAGAAAAACGACAACATTATCAAACGGGCCCTAAGTATTACAATTAAAATTTCATTCTGCGAAAATGGAGAAAACAAAAAATTGATTAATGAAACTTTTAAAATAATATATTTGATCATACAATAAAGAATAAAAATTACAAACATATTTTAGATTTAAATAAATTGATAGCTCTTTAACTATTAAAAAGATTTAATCACAAAATAACAATATACACATTTTTTCTTTTATTTTTTCTCAACCTACAAATAAAAAAATTATTATTCTTTCTTTTCTAAACTTATAAATAAGTAAAAAATAAAATATTATAACTTTTCTTTTTTTTTTCTTCTCTTCTAATTAATATTTTTTTTTTCTCTCCTAAATCACATATGGTCAATTAACGTATTTGCATCCAATTAATTTTTATTATATTATTAACCAAATATTACTTATTTTAATTAAAATACTCACTTGAAAGTCACCCACATTGGTCTTCCTTAAGATATTCTCTAAAATACAATAAAAATGACATTTTTTTTTTGTTTTACAAGTATTATATTTAATAGTATTTTACATTAACTTTTCTAGTTTGCACTTTAAAACATTAAAGTTCCATTTGTAACATTTAGTTTATGTTAACAGATATTGACAATTAACAATAAAAACGTGTTTTGTTAACATTGTTTTTATTTTTTTGTTTTCAAAAAAAAATTAAACAGAAAAACGTAAGAAAAAAGTATTATTTGCTTTTTTTTTTCAAAAATTCTGTCAATTTTAACACTCGATCGATTTTTGTTGCATCATATTAAAATTAATTTATTATTTAAGTACTTTATTGAATTAAAATTATTTTAATACATAACATAATAATATTAAATTAAATTAATTAATTAAACTAAAAATTAATTTAATTGTATGAAATATATTTTACTAAATTATTTTAATAAATTATATATATAAATAATTTAAATTGAATTAATTATTAATGTTATTTAATTAAATTTATATAAAATATATTATATTAAATTTAATTATTTTTTAAAAATTAATAAAATTAAATATTTAAATAAAATAAAGTTTAATTATTGTAAATAAGATTATATTTTTAAATACAGTTTCAATTTTTATTTAAAAAAACAATAACAAAAAACAAAAACCAAAAAGGATAAACGGTTAAACATAAATAAGAAAACGGTTGTATTATCAAACAGGTCCTAAATAAATATTTTCTTAATCTTATATATTTCTTTTTTATTTATTGATCAAACTTATTGATGAGTCAAATTAAAAATAAAATGTATTAAAAGTGTTTTCTTTAAACAATTATATTAAATAGTAATACTAATTTATATTATAGTAATAACATTAGTATAATAATAAAAGGTGATTGCTATTGTAATACATTTAATAATATGAACATTACACATTACACTTACCACAAGCAACTGTAGCAAAACTTAAGCCTTAGCTTGTTTTTTTTCCTTTTTTTTAATGTTTGGGATAGAAAAAAAAATTAATTTTTTAGTAATTAATTTTTGAAATATTTGTTTATTTGATATTTTTACTCTTTATGGTTTAAAAAAAAGTTTGAAATGTAATAGAATAATTTTGGTCATTTTAAAAAAATAAAAAGAAAACTAAAGTGATATTTGATTTGTATCTGTATTTTTTATTTTCTGTTTTATGTTTTGAAAATCTTAAAAACAAGAAATATAAAAAATGTATTTGATTTGACAATTTATGTTTTTCTATGTTTTGAGATTTTTTTTATTTTGAATAAAAAATGTTTAAAATGACTTTTTATTATTTTATATTTTATTTATAAACTTATTTTTTATTTTTTAAAATAAATTTTAAAAACACAAGTGAGTAAATAGGTTGTGAATCATTTTTCTTATTTTTAAAAAATTAAAAATAAATTTAAAACAGGTATACTAAATAATATCTACGTAATTAAAAGCTAGTTTTTAGTTAGTATTGCTAAACTAAGCCAATTTGACAGGAACTCCAAGTTTATTGTTGCCCTTAGCTAGAAATTTTTAAAACTTTCCTTTTTTTTTTCAAATTTGACAGTGTTAATTGTATTCACAAAATTTTATAAAATTGTTTCAAAATATAGGAAAGAAAAATAACTAAGTATATTTTTATAATTAAAAGAATTTGTATATAAAATATAGGAGGTGTGTGGAATGTCAGAATCTAAAAAAAAATGTGTAATACGTTACTCACTTTCTGGTATTTGAAAGACAAACTCAAATTTTATAACAGAAACCCCTTCATTTGTTTGAACATGATCTCACTTATTCATTCAAATATTTTTGATAAAAGAATTGCAAAAAGTTAACAAAAACTTGTAAAAATTAATAAAAATTTATAAAAGTTAGTAAAATTTTGTAAAATTAAAAGTTTTAAAATAAATGTAAGAAAAACAAGAATGATCAAAAGTTGGTAAAAATTTATAAAATCTTGAAAATTTTAAAGTACTTGGCTTCCAAACACTCCCCATAAAATGTTGGTATTACAAAAACCTATTTAATTTCAAAATCTGACTATATTTTGTCCAAGTTTAAGATAAATACAAACTTTACTACAAGGTTTGAATTTTAATTTTTAGTAAAAATTTAAACGCATTCTTCGTGCTAAATATTCTGATGCATTTATATGATGAATTTTCAATTTTTTTATAAATAATAATAATAATAATAAAAATAATAATAATAATAATTTTAAGATGATTGGAGTGGAATAGTATTCAACAAAGCAAAATAACGCGTAAAGTTTTTATTTTTTGTTTTCAGGCAAGAAATTGCGCACACACCTTCCAAGTTTCT
>JAVXUM010000036.1:18929108-18942350 GCA_035590655.1 Pouteria glomerata
TTTTACTCATAAGTCATCTAAATAAATAAATAAATTAATACGATCAAATTTGATATTTCTCTTAAATTAATATAATTCAAATTCAATTATTACATTTAAATATGTTCTCTAAACACAAAATTTTATTTAACAAATCAAATTAATTCGATTATTTACTCTAAAATCAAATTAATTCTAAATGAGGTGTTTCTAAGAAAGACGAATTTATTGACAGCCGCTACAAAAACGTTTGAATTGTGCATGGGATCACAATGGTCACCTGCATCTCTACAAATAAATAATCACCACATCAAAATTGGGTTTTAGCTATGGTGGGAAAATCCACTATAAGAGTTACAGTAGAGAAATTAAAGGTTTTGATTTAATTTCATTTAATTTAATGGTATTAATTTAATATAATAAAACTAATTTCAAAATAAAAATAAAAGATAAATAAGATCTGATTGAAATACATTTAATAAAAAATATTAAAAGTTATATCACTTTAAATCAGAATATTTGATTTCTCCACTGTAGGTCTGTAGTGGATTTTCCCACTACAACAATCCTAGTGGAAAAATCTACTTCAAGAGGTACAGTAGATAAATTAAAGGTCCTAATTTAATTTAATTTAATCTAATGGTCTTAATTTAATATAATAAAATTAATTTCAAAATAAAAATAAAAAGTAAACAAAATCTGATTGAACTACATTTAATAAAGAATATAAAAAGTTATATCACTTTAAATCGGAGGTCCTAATGTAATTTTATTTAATCAAATGGTCTTAATTTAATATAATAAAATTAATTTCAAATAAAAATAGAAGGTAAATATTGGAACATATTTAATAAAGAATGTGAAAAGTTACATTACTTTAAATTAGAACTTTTGATTTATCTACTGTAACCCCTTCAATAGATTTTCTCACTGCGGCAACTCTCTCATTGTTCAAGCAATAATAATAATTAAAAAAAACAAAGAAATTTAATAATAATAATTATAATAATAAACAAAAGACCATATCTGGCACAAGATCATCGACTAGAGCAGATGAAGGATTTGGAGGTCCGCTGGGACTGTAGATTAGACCATTGAATTAAAATTCAACAGTTTAATACATTCACATAATTATATAATTGGATTTTAATGTAATGACTCCACCTCTTTGTTACCGAGCTGACTGGACTTCCCTTTTTATGATGAATTCTAACTAATAATGTGTGATTTACTTTTCTCACTGCTCAAGCAAGCTGCTTCTGGGTTTTAATGTGCGGATAAAGACCCAAAACGTGCTCTCGCATAAAATCGTGCCTTGTCAAGATTCCTACAACTGGAGGCCTCTGCAAAACATGAAAAACAATATACATATATATATCTATGTGAGTTATATCTGAGCATTGTGTTATGGTTAAAATCTTCCCCAAAAGAACCACTAGTCATAGAAATGTCCAGTAAGTATGCCAAAAAGAAACATTTGAATACCAATTCTCAATGTCACGGTCCAAAGTCACCTTTGATCGGCCTTTTTTTTATTATATATATATATATATATTTTTTTTTTTCTGATAAACAATAGCATTTTCAAAAGAACAGATGGATGACAATTATGTAGGACTTGTAAAACAAATCAACTTTAGTCTTGCTTGAGTTGGATTTGGTCGTAAGTCTGTTTTAAGTTCGACTTGAAAGATAAATGAATCGAATCTGAACTACAATTTTAAACTTACTATGCAATTGAGCTCAATCATAGTTCGACTTGATAAACTAATACTCGATAAATATAGGATAAATTATTAACCTATTTGAGCTTGACTAGAGTTAAATTTGTCCATAGGATATAAACTAATAGGACCTCAAACCAACTTTTTTAACTAATTAATGAATCTAATTCAAACTCCCTGTTACTTAGATTCCATTTATTTACATCCTCACAATCAAGCACGCAAAAGTTTAATAATTAACCAAATGTTATTAGCAGAAGTATTTTTGCAAGTTGAGCACCAAGTTGATTAAGAGAACAATATAGAAGAAATGCACAGATAAGTCATTTTTTTTTTTTTTTTTGAGAAAAGGAAGTGCATGGTGAGTAGGAAACTTACCCCTGGCGTTTTGGGCACCACACACAAGTGCCTAAGACCAACCTCCCGGAACAAGATTGCAGCTTTGGCTAGAGACATTGTCTCCACAACAGTATAAGGGGATGTATTGGTAATCGGGTGGAGATCGACATACAGGTCCATCTCCTCCTCCTTAATGTCCAAGTCCTCCAGCTTAAGTCCCTTTCCTGATCCTGGCTTTGCAAAGTCAAATGCGTGAAAACTACTTAAAATTTCCGAACCATTCAACGCCATCTCCTTCGTAAACTTTTTTCCTTTGAGCAAAACAAGCAAGTGGGACCTCAAAACAAGCCCACAAAACTCTGGTGCATCCGAGAAGGGTGGCTCATCAATTACAGGGAACCCATTGTGCTTCGTGATCTTTAGTGTGTGCATTATAATTCCCACTTTCTCAACACCGGAGAATGTTATCAATGGTCCAGAGACAACGTCCATAGCGGCCAAGTGCCTTAGGTGGGGTTCAGCGTGGGCTTCCATGTAAGGCAATCCCTTCATTTCCACTATTTGGTCATACACGCCTTTGTTGAAAATGTCAGCCACTGTTTTTGAAATGAGGAGAACTAGCATCACCAGCGGAAGCATTAATAAATTGTTCGTTAGTTCAAGAAGTATGACGCATATCGACACTGTCATTCTCATGGTCCCACCGAGAAGGGAAGCAGCCCCAAGAAGAGCGTAGAGACCAGGATCAAGATTAGAGATAGAACCTAGGAGGGTCCCAACAAGGCGCCCATAGGAGGCTCCGGCAAGTATGACAGGGATGAAAAGCCCAGATGGAATGGCTATGCCATATGTGACAATGCCAAGGCCGAATGTTGCAATGAAGCAAATTAAGAGAGTAGAGAGTTGAAACTCCCCGGCGTTGTCGGAGCTAAGTAAGTTTCGGATGACATCATCGTTAGTGTTGAGAAAGAGAGAGGCAACGTCGTTGTAGTAGCCTGGTGGACACCGGAAGTTCTTGTAGTCTCCTGATCGACCAATAGTGGGACATTCATCTTCCAGCCCAATGGGGCAGGGGGTGCACTTTGCAAACCATGGCAGGCCGAAAGAGCAACATGATGTTAGGAAGGAGATGACGGCAACAAGCAGGATTTTGAATCCAGGGCCTTTCCTGCAATTCATTATCAACAATCAGCAAGAGCCAACACTACTAGACAGTTTGCATATATAATAACATCATGAAAGCTAACAAAATTGCCAAAAGTTGGATGAGTATATGGGAGCCAATTACACGAAGGAGACTAATGTAAATCAATATAAAACCATATATATAAACTCAATTTAAAAGTTGAACGAGTAAAACAAGTTAATGTCAAAAAAAAAAAAAAAAAAAAAAAAATGAAGAATGGACTATTTGAGATAAAACAAATTCCACAAGATTTGTTATCCTCAAAAGTTGATTGGATATTGAATTATGTAACTTATCATTGTAATGCATTCCTTTTCCAAATAAATCAGCTAATCGCTATTTTTGATGGGACGTGAGAACTCTTAAAATTTGAATTCTTATCAGTACAAGGGAGATTACGAAGACATACTCATTGATGATACTGTAAGTGCGAAGAACCTTTTCCACTAGATAATTGTAAAGGCTTCCGAAAACACCCCCAATAATTCCAAGTAATATAATTGCTAATAGATCTGGGTTGCTATAAGATGGCACCGATGAATTGACATCAAACATGATCAGACCTCCTTTCCCAAACAGTCCACAGTTTCCACCCTTACAAAAATCTATGAGAGATTTCAGCAGCACTGCTACAACAGCTGTTGTGAAAAATGTTCTCCAAAGAAGAGCACTCCTCCACCTAAAAGACATTAAGAAGGACAAAGGATGCTTATAATTACAGAGAAAAAAAAAGGCAAACTAGATCTTGTTAAATAATGAAACAACCTTTACACTTCCATATGTTTGTGTATTGCAATCAAAATTTCTAGTTAAATGCTAGCCGACTTTTACCAATCTCATGAACAACCAGGTTATCCCATTACTTCTGCAGATGTCTGAGCCATTTCTTTTAACTTACGGAATAATCAATGTACCCATTTCATACCACTTCCTTTTCTGACTGATTTTTCTTTCTAAAAAGAATTTTACTTTGTATATTTTCTCTTCTTTGTCAAGCATGAACAAACTGTGGACAAATATAACTTGAAAAATTGGAGATATAAATTGCAAAAAGAAGCCAGATACAAAACTACAAAGTAAACAGGTTTTTTTTTTGGTAAATACAAAGTAAACAGGTCCTATAATCTCCCTGTTACCATCAAATGTGATTTTAAATCTAATGATTTATGTATCCAACATGAACAGTATCAGATGAGTGTACCAGTTGTGCGTGTGTGCGTGCGTGCATGTGTGTGTGTGTGTGTGTGAGAGAGAGAGAGAGAGAGAGAGAGAGAGACCATGAAGCTGCTTCTTCAAGAGCAAAAAGAACTCCACCAACTGGGGACCTGAAGGCAGTTGCTACGCCAGCAGCAGCTCCACAAGTGATCAAATCCCTTCGATCCCTATCGTTTTTAAAGTATCTGAGCCATTTCCAAGTCAAATGGTATTTGCGGGACCCTCCCTGTCCGAGTAAGTTGGCAATACAAGCGCCAGTGTGTACCATGGGCCCTTCCTTGCCCACAACAAATCCAGCAGCAACTCCCAATATGGAACCAAAAATCTAGAATAAACAAATTCTTTTAAATAAATTCAGAACGTTAAAGAGCAAGATCATTACAAAAGCCAACTTATAGTCTGAGGAAGACTTAACTAAACAAAATTTTATAATTTTCACCATAATAAATCAGCACTTATTCCGATTACTATAGTGGCATATACTAACAATTTATTGGCAAGCAATGTTTGAAATGTTATATCCAAAAGGAAAGAAAGAGGCAGAAAATTTTCATAAATCACAAGACAGCAGTACAATAATGAGTTGCATTAATCTTAGTGCTCTATAGGTGATTGATGATAATAGTCAGTAAAGAGGGTAGTAGTGGAAAAATTACAAAAACTGAAAAAATCATTACAACCTTTAGCCTTTGCAGAGGCTAATTTTAATACGAGTAAATTGCAATCAAATCTAATCTGTACTTAAAATAACCCTTGATCAATATCCCTAAAAATCAAATCCAATTCATTCTTAACGTAAAACTCAATAAAATTCCTAAAACTCTTAAAAAACCCCTCAAACAGTAAACGCCAAAAATAAATCCAATTCTCATAGAATCTTCCCAAAGACTTGCTCCCATTCTGAGTTAAATGTCAATTACCAACAAAGATTTCAATGACAGAAAACGACGGCCTCTGGCAAAAGTTGCTAGAAGCATTAAAGAACTTCCTTGATTCATCTTTGAAAAGCTGGCAGCAATGATGCTTCCACACTTATCAATTAAGTCTGTCATAGTTTATACAGAAATAATTCACAAGACAATTAAGTCTGTCATAATTTATGTAGAAACTAGTATTTACCCGTGCCAAATGTACGGGAATGAAAAATGAGTAGTACCCGTTGATCTGATTTGTATAATAACAGCTGTTGATAATAACAACCGTTGATTTAATACATAAATGTCAAATCAATGATCTAATTTGTTATATAGATAATTCACACGATTGACTCTGCATGGTGGCGGAACTATATGTGCGAGAGAAACAGAAGCATTGTGAGATTCTGACCAACCTTTACAAAGAGGGTACTTGTAGCCAAAATAGAATGAGCATCCACACCATTAAGATAGGCTTTCACCTCAGGTATGCCAGATCCAGCTGCAGCAGGGGCAATGTAAGCACAAAGGGCTCCAGCAGCAACTGCCAAAACCATGTTAAAAGCCGCATATGCTGCAAATGCCTGAGAATACCTGCACTGGAATTAGAGTCTCTGTAGTCACTCCAAAGGGGTAGAAGCCAATGTTTTGGGATCTCTTATGGCCTACAATTAGTTTAGAGATTACAAAAACAAAATGAAAGCCAAAGTTTTCAGGATAAGCATGAGAGTGAACCCCCAGCAGCATTAATTTAATACATGTAACCACCAAATTCCAAGCCACTGTGAGTAACAGTTTGGATTATAAAACTTGCCTACAGCTTTTAAATAATCTTCTAATTTTTCTTCTTCCAGAAATTTTCTGTGTTAGACAGAGCTATGAAGTTCTTACTTGATAGACCAAAGACAACGCTTCAAATACACCTAGAGGTCACAACCTATGAAGTATGGATAGATCAAATGAGGTGGCACACTCGTATCTGATACTCGGGGGATACGAATATGGACACGGCTCGGATACGCTAGGATACGTACCAGACACGTCACATAGCATATCCTAGTTTTTTATTTTTTATTTTACGTAGGATACGGCTAGGACATGGGAAAGATACTTTTGACATATGGCTGGTGTTTAAATGTAATATTTCAAACTTTTTTTGGGGGTAAAATTGATATGATAAATTTAATTAGGGGTCAAGTTGTGAATAATTAAAATATAACTTATAATATAAATCTTTGAAGATCTAAGATACGATCAACGAAGGGAAAAGAAACCCTAGAATCTCGACGGCTCATCTTTGCTCGACTCCACCAGCTATATAATTGTTATTTATGTAATGTTTGGTAGTATATAGATGCTCTCTTCAAAAGTATTTTAGGTAAAATATATATTTTAAGTAAAATGTATATTTTATTTTATTTTTTTACCGTATATTCGGCGTATCCGAATCCTCATTTTTAAAAAATTTTCACATCTCGTATCCATACCCGTATTTGTTCCCGTATCTACATCCGTGCTTCAGAGGTCACCACTATAAGGTCAGTCCATCTAATTCTAATTGAGTGCAAGAATTTCATTGGATTTGTCAATGGAATAACAGTGTGCAGTAGGCAACACTGACACTAACCACACTGGTACTAGGATTGGGAGAATATGGGATAGGAGATCAAAGTTTACTCCCCAAAAAAAGCATTGCATTATAATTCCAAACATTTTTAAATAGTTCTCTTGCCTACAGTACAGGAAGGAGTCATAACAAAAGCACAGTTGTGATGGCCAAGTAATGACAGGAAATCTTGGTGTATCAGCTGAATTTAGGGTGACACTGGTGGATCCATCCTACTTAAAGAAGAACTATCCAAATGTAACAGTATTCCAAACTAAACAAGGTGGCCTCGTGCACGTGGCTCCTATCTCTAGGGAGTAGGGGGAGCAATGTCCGTAGGAGTTATTGAAGAGACCTTGTAAAGGGTATTCCAAACTAATAATGAAATTCTGGCACACAAAATAAATGCATTCTAAATAACAGAAGGGATTAATCAATAAAGAAAACTTCTTCGTAAGAACCAGAGAGTTGTTGTATTGGGCGGAAGTTAGGCTTACTTTTTCTTGACCATGAGAGAGTTAACATGTAGAAGCTTAAAACCAGCAATATTCTCAACAGCAAGGTTACCAAGAAAGCCCACACTTGCTGTACTTAATCCTATAAGAAATGCAAGTGTCCACTTGAGAATAATATACTGAAATATCTGAACTAAACTCCTAGATCTCCAGTCCTGCTTGAAAAGATCATTTTCAATAATTCTGCAAAAATTCACACCAGCAAGTGAGACAGAAAATAGATGTTGAATGAACAAATTTTGCAAGAGCAACACATTTCTCAGTGAAAATAAAGCATGTCTAAGAAGAGCAAATCTGAGTATGAACACAAGACACCGTGAATTTGAAACACTAAATGTAAGGACTTGGCAAGGACAAAAAATTTATATATAAATATATATACACATACTAGTTTCAAAGGATGAAACGAAGATTTATTTGGGAAGGAGGCCAAATTTAGGTTAAGAAAAATTTTAAACTAACACTTTGAATTATATTTTGGAAATAAAAATGCATCAATGAAACTTAACAACAATGCTTCACCAAAAAGTAAGTTTTTATTCATTAATATCTACAAAAAAAAACTAACTTCATACAAATATCCAATGAGTTGTTAACTAGAGTGGCACTTAATGACTTTCATGCTACGAAATCCATCAATGGTTGAATTTGTAGTGAATTTCTCTATGACTTACATTTCAACGTATACAAGCAAGGCACTTTCAAATAACTCATATTCCAACTTATTTTGAAAATTGTTGTCAACAACACTCATTAAAAAAATGCACACTCTCTTAAAAACTACTATTAACTTTTCGTTTTGCATAAACTAACATTGCATCCTTTGGTTTTTCTTCTTTAATTTTAGTCCAATTTCATAAGTACAATCTGATGTTGAGTTGTTCATAATGAAATTGAAAATTTAAAATATTTGGGCAAAAATATTTTTATATACTTCATTTTCTAGGGTCATTTAAATTTTGAGCTAAATCTTTTTTTTCCTTTTAGCCTATTTTGTGACTGGTATCATTAACAATAAGTGATGGATTGGGTTAAGCATTGATGGTAAATTAGTGGGGCTATCAAATCTTGGATTATACATAAGAACCAGCAGGATGCCCGCACGTTGCTGTGAGTTTTTGCAATATATTCAACCTTGTAATGGATGAAAATGGCATATGAAACAAGTAATGCAACTTTTAATGCAAAAACAAAATATAATATTCAACACACACAAAAATATCTATATATATATATATCAAATACTCCAGCAATGGCAAAATGATCCAGTATATAATTACATTAAAAAAAAAGTGTGACGTGTTTAAAGACAAAGCTAGGATTTCACTAGTGGGAGTGGGGCACAAAAACTTTTCACTAATAAATTAAACACCTAGTAATCCAAAAAAAACATACAACCATCTTTTGTCACATAAGATATGATTACAAAATACCATCAAAAACTTAACTTTTCTAATACATTGAGTGAATTACAAATCATAGAGGTACTCGAAAGAGTATTTATGTCAGAATTCATCTATAATTGAATATGTGCTAAATTTCTTCACAACTTCTCTTTTAATATATATAATCAATGCACGTTTGAGAAAATCATTTCACATCTTGTTTCGAAGTTTAGTTTCAACAAAATTTATAGCTGAAAATCCACACTGTTGTCGCAATAAAAACAAGAAGCTTAAAAACAAGTTTAAACATGGTGGAGAAAAAGCAACATCTTTAGTTGGAGAATATTGTAAATCATCGAAGATAAGAGCTAAACCATTATTGTTGAAAGTGAAGCGGATGAGATGGTGGTCTAGATTTCCTATACTCTACAAGTATGCATCGGTATGTAACAACTCTAATACAAGCATGCCTAGTTTTAGCTTGTTGATTTATCAGATACTTCAATATTTGTTTTTGCAATCCTTGATCTTGTTTTAAGCAATTTTATGTCAATTTTCTTAGACTTAATCCCTTGAGATTTGGGAGGACGAGTTATAGAATTCGATGTCTACATCATGGATTTTGGATAGGCATTGATTCATTATCTTTCGAATTTTTCACTTTCTTTCTTGAAAAACAAGTCCACTGTTTTCTTTCTCATATAGATTCAAATGGACAGGTGTACAAAACCTTGGTTTGTGGATATATTTGGAAAAATGGAAAAGCATATGCTTTTTAGTTTTTATTATATTTTTTTGGGTATGTGGGTTTACTTAGAAAAATTTATTTATTGGTAACTATTGTAGAGGCTTTCTCCCCCCGGGGGAGGGGGTGGGCAGCATTCTTAAAGACATTTCTTAATTTAGGATACATATATGCTTATGGGATTCTTCCAAGCTTGGGGGCCAGGGGCCATGGCCACCTTTAGCCTTGTCTCAAATTCGTCTCTGCACCTATTGATCCTCCAAATAAAAAGTTAAAACACAGGAGGACATTTGTCGAACCACCAACAATTTCTAATATTTTTAATGCAAAAATAATATTTAATGTTCCAACATTTAAAAAAAAAAATTTAAATACCTAGAACAAAAGCAAAATAATCCACTATAGATTTATAAAAAAAGGCCGGACACGTGTTGACCCCCAAAAAAAACAAAAACAAAAAAAAAAAAGTAAGACACATGTCAAATAGCTAACAATTCTTGAAATTTTTAATATAAAAATAACATTTAATATTCAAATAGTAAAAAAGAAAAAAAAAAAACTTTTAAATATCCTTAACAACAAAATGATCTATTACAGCTTACCCAAAAAAAAAGTCAATAAAAAATATATTTCAAACAAAAATAAAAATATAACACAGAAAATAAAAGAGACAAGTGTCGAATTGCCTACAACCTCTCGCATTTTAATATAGGAATATAGATTAAGTAAAAAATACGCAAAACTTATGGGGGTTGGCTAGTCTATAGCCTGAACAATTTTTGACGTAAAAATTGTATGTACTAGGCATGGCCCCCTCCCCTCAGCATTGACTATTTTTATGTATAAATAGTGTTTACAAACCACCAAAATATTGAAAAAATAACCCTAATTCTATATCTCAATTCAAAAATCAAAATACCATTCCACTACCAAAAATAACAAAAGATGAGGGAAGAAGTGACATGGTTTCTAGGGTTTTATCAATGCAAATATTTGGACTATATAGAAAATCATTGCACCAAATTACTTTTAGGACTTTCATTTTTGCACCAACATTATGTGGATGACTTAAAATTGACCTCAAAGGTTTCCAAGCACAAAAATGACTGTCAATTCTTCATGAAATATCTTCTTTGTTGATGGTTCAACATGACAACACCATTCAAAGAAAATAATTTAAATCCACACGTCGGCAGAAAAAAGATAATTAAAACCCAAACTTATTTTTTTTCAAAAGAAAATAGAAATCACCCATTAATTATATATGCAGTCAAATTAATTGCTTTAATTATTTAACGTGTATATCTAGTGTATATACAAAACAATAGCCAAACAAGTAAATAACATAAAATTCTGATGCATGAACTATTCAATTGATCAACGCCATTAAATCAATCACACGCCATCTAATGGTGTGTTTGGTTGGCGTGAAAGGTATGATGAAAATAAACGGACAAAAAGAAATGAAACGATCCGTTTCTTTCGTTCCCCCCGGATCATTTTCTCAGCAACCAAACACGGGAAAGAAAAACGTGCCATGGAGCTGAATTACGTACTCGTAATCGAGGCTTTCAATGGGGCAAGCATTAGTCCCAACAACGGCAATCTGAGAGGTGGTGTTGGTCCTGCTTCTGCTCTTCAGCAGCAGAGGCTCTCCCATGCTTTTCTCCGAAGACGACGACCTATTCCTCTCCAGCTTATTCTCTTCATACGCCATTCCTCCCCCACTTTCGATATCATTCGCCGCTCTCTGATCCATCTCTCTCCTTCACTCTCTCTCTCTCTCTCTCTCTCTCTCTCTCTGTCTCTACTTTCTTTTATGTATTACCGTAAAAAATTTTCAATGGTTCCTTCACTCTCTAAATCTTCGCAAATCACAAGCATGCAGAGAGGGAGAGAGAGAGAAAGGCAAGGCATACAAGACAGGAAAGATTTTAATGGCTACGAAATACATATAAACAAGGAATTGTCCGTACCTAAAATCACGAAAACATAATTTGCTCTCTAAATATTTAAATGTAAATTTATAAAAAAAAAGTAAAAAATTATAAAAATAATTTATAATAATAAAACTCACTAATTAAAAAAACTGCAATATTTATATTTTTTGACAAATGTGCATTCTTTTTTTTTTTTTTCTTATTGGCAAGTATAATGTGTGTTAATATGTTTGTAAAATTTTATTATTTATTATAAATGTTATTATATTGTTATTACATTTTTTAAAAAATTTAAAAAATATAATAAAAATATAGAAGAGTGTCTTTTTTATGTGAAATTACTGAAAAATAACTCAAAAAAAAAAAAACAAATAATTTTAATTATTAAATAAATTCAACAAGTAAAAATATTTCAATTGAAATTGTTAAACTTTTTATTATATAAATATATGACAATAAATTTTTGCATTGCTCCTTCGCTCTCTAAATCTTCGCAAATCACCACCATCCACAAAAACACACAACCAGAGAGAAGCGAGGCATACAAGAAGGGAAAGATTATAATGGGTAAAATGATATATAAATAATATATATATATATATATGGAATTGTGATGTCTAAAACTACGTAAACATAATTTAGTTCAGAAAGAGATAACATAAAAAATTATAAAAATAATTTATAAAAATAAAAATTATTAATAAAAAAGGTTAAAATATTTATTTACTGTTTAATAAATATGAAATTTTTTTATTTATTATAAATATTAATTTAAAAATTTTATATAAAAAGTATTAAAAATATAAAAAATGAAAAAATGTGTTCTTATTTGCAATAATTAAAAAATAACTAAAATGAACAAGAAAAAAATTATTATTATTAAGGGGGTGTTTGGTGTGATAAAAAGTAAGATAAAATGAGATAAGTTGTGAGTTCGTAATTCGTACAGTGAGAGAAACTTCTAGACATTTTCAGAATTTTTCAACAAATTCTAGAGTGTCAAATATTTCTTAAAAATTTTAAATTTTTTATTATATAAATGTATAAAAATTTTAATTTTTTACTTTTTTTAATGATTTATGCCACGTCAGATCTCTCTAGATGTCATGTCGAAACAGGTGATTACCCGCCGCAAAATAATGCACCTGCTAAAGGTAAAAATTGAACGATGCACGGGCTTCTTGGATGCGGCTCAACCGTTGACAAATTTATCTGGTCGGTTTATTAAACTTTATTAAAAATTACGAAAATTATTATTATTTTTAAGTTAAATTTTATTACATGTTATTTTTATATTAATTTTTTAAGATTCTTCTATCATCCAAACACTATGTATATCTAACATATAGTAATTATATTAAAGCGTTTTTATGAAAATATTTTTTAAATTATCTTTTTTTTTATTTCGTTCTTAAATTTTTAAACATATATTATTTTTTTGAATAATTCAATTTCATTCTATTTGATTCGAATACTAATTTCATTAATGAAAGTTAACGTAAAATGTTATTATATAAAACTTTGCTGTAATAATTAAGCTGTGCTTCACATTATTTATAATCCGTTTTTTCATAACTATACCAAAAATAAATTGTCATCCTGTAAATGAAAAACTTTGGGCCCGTTTGGAGCTCTGAAAAACGATGAAATGTTCTGAAAAACTCTGAAAAACTCCCAAAATCTCTATATTTCTC
>JAVXUM010000036.1:18953966-18968187 GCA_035590655.1 Pouteria glomerata
ATGATATTATAAAAAGACAAAAAAGTGCGAACTAAAATATTAAAAAAGAAAAAAGAAAAAAAAAATTCCCCTTTCAAAGTAAAATCCAACTCCATCTTTAAAATTGAAATCAATTTCTGAAAATAAAAAATAATGAATTAAATGAAAAATATTATGAATTATTCATTTTCACATTGCTTATTTTTTATTTTTGAAGTTCTTAAAAGCGTTTTGAATAATTTATTAGTTTAAATAGATAAAAAATATCTTAAGTAATTTTTTCAAGTTACCAAATTACGTTTTATTTAATATTGACGTCTAAATTGACAAAAGAATTCAATTGCAACAAAAATACTTTTAGAAAAGAATATAATTATAAATTTTAAATGTTCAGAGTAGTCATTTATAATTAGTCAAAAATCAGAGAAAAATACATATAATTTATTAAAAAATTACCACTCATCAAGCTATTTATTTTCACTTTTTTTTTAATCTCATATGACATTTTTCTTCGTGGTTTGGAAAATAGCATCCTATTAACTATTTTAAAAAAATTAAGAATAGAGAATGAAGTGAGTTCCCTTCTTGTTAATATTTTTTAAAAATATGAACAATATGTTATAAAAATAAATTCAAATTTTAACCAAAGAAAAAAGTAATATAATACGGGATAAGTGGACGACCTCGCCTTGTGGAAAGCGGGAGGGCTAACATTGCCCTCGATGTTACCCAGCTACCAGTGCAATGCTGGCCATACATTACAATTTTTTTTTTTTGTTTGGTTCAAATTTGTGCACTTGGTTTACTTTTTTTTTTTTTAATTTAATTTAGACTGAATAGTAAGGCTAAGTTTGAAAAAGAAAATGTTATTTTTTTTTTTTCAGTTGGCTATTAACTAATTACTAAAAAGTTAATTTTTTGCGTTTATGAAAAGAAAAAAGTTAGCACTTTAGTAGTTATTTTTTTAGCTTTCTGTTAATTTTATATTTTGCATTTTAATGTCTAAAACAAGTATAAAATGTAAAATGATAAATTTTATTATTTTAAAAAAAGTTAAAAAAGAAAGAGTTTAACCTCGTGAGGTTGAGTTTAAAAAGAAAAGGTTAACTTTTTTTTTTTTTTTTAAGTTGATTACTAATTCATTACTAAAAGATTAATTTTTTTGTATTTATAAAAATAAAGTTAATATTTTAGACTCTGTTTGGTGAATCAAAATTTATTAAATTTTAATTATTTTTTGTACTTTCTTCTAATTAAATTTTAACACATATCACTTTTATATCAAATTAATTGTACTTTTATTATACTTTTTATCAAATTTTTTTCTTATAAACATTTGTAATTTTTTAAAATTTTTGTTAATTTTATATTTTATTTTTTAATATTTAAAATAAATATAAAATGTAAACCGGTAAGTTTGGTCTTGTACAAGGGGCGTGCGTATCTCAGTTGCAATAACGAATGCTGCTTCCAATTCGTCAACTCTTGCCGCCTCATCAGCCGCGACATCAGCCGCACTCGGATTAGAGCTCACTTGATTAGACCTTCTTCTTCTTCTTTCCCTGTCTCTCTCTCTCTCTCTCTATATATATATATATATGTAGTCCTTTTCAATCTCGTAACTGCCATTCGTCAAAATCGAATTCCCTCACGTCACCACCTCTTTTATCTCCATGTCCGTGCATATCCATCAGCAATCGCCCAAAACGCGTTCCGTTTTTTATCTTCTTCTCCAAATCCAGTCCTTTGCTTTCGATTCTGTGTATTTACCTACTATTAGTCGGATTTCTTGTAGCTAAAACCCTAGTTCTGTGGTCTAGATCAACTCGGCGATTGCGTTTCAGCAGCTGAATGAACTGAGATACTGAAAAATTCAAGTCTTTTGTTTGTTTGCCCTGTTTTTGTTCGTTTTGGACTCTCGCGGAGGCGATTTCGATCGGTGAACTCGAAAACACTGATTTTTGAAGGCTATTGAAGTTTCGGAAAGTTGAACCCAGTTGTTGGTTCGCTCGTAGGTATTGGTGATTCAGTCTATTTCATGCAATATGACAATTGTTCGATTGTATCTATTTGGTGGATTTTGGTGAATTTTAATCTGTTGAGGCCAAGGTTCGAGTTTTCGATTTGGAAGGTGTTTTCTTTAAGAGAGAACTTGTTGGATCCTTGGTGATACTATTTATAATTGAGAGAGAGAGAGAGAGAGAGAGAGCGAGAGAGAGAGAGAGTTTCGTAGGATTTAACTTATTCTTTACTAAAATTCAATATGGCAAGAAGTAAAGGGGAGAGAGATGAGCTGGAAAAGTCTCTGGGTTCCTTGATCAAAGACTCGTTAGTTGGAATTTTGAGAATTCTCACTGTTTTGATCATCTTTGTTGTTGGTGTGGTTATTGGGTTGACCTCAAGTCCCCATATTAATCGATATTTTAGCTT
The DNA here is from genome assembly GCA_035590655.1 of Pouteria glomerata. NCBI lineage: Eukaryota > Viridiplantae > Streptophyta > Magnoliopsida > Ericales > Sapotaceae > Pouteria > Pouteria glomerata. Next base: position 18,956,376 of record JAVXUM010000036.1, read on the forward strand.
ACAGGCAGAGCAATTGTACAACAATTATGCTTTGGCTCCTACACCTACTAGCAGTGTTAGTAACTGCACTATTGTTCAGAATTGTGAGGAGGAGGATTGTTTAAGAATGGACAACTTTCTTCGCCCAAAGAATCTGATGCATGGTTTGTCTGATGAGGAGCTATTTTGGAGAGCTTCCATGGTGCCAAAGAAGGCAGAGTATCCCTATTCTAGAGTGCTCAAAGTTGCTTTTATGTTCTTGACAAGGGGACCACTGCCGATGTTGCCATTGTGGGAGAGGTTCTTTAAAGGCCATGAGAAGCTATTTTCGATATATGTACATGCACTTCCAGGATACCAACTTAGTGTATCCAGTATGTCCCCTTTTTACAGGCGCCAGATCCCTAGTAAGGTACGTGTTGCACAAAGATTATTATAGTTCTCTATTTTTTTTCCATTACAATCGTGCACCTTGATTTTATTGCTTATAGGCACAAATATATATACGCACACATATTCTGGTTTTTACTAGATTTGGTTCAGGTTGTGAAATGCTTTGTATGCAAGTAATGAGCTTAGGTTACCAGTGAAAGATATAATGATCCAGTCTTCTTGATAATGTGGGGTATGAGTTAAATCAAGTAATTTGAGGAAAGAACTACAAGTATGATACTTTCTAATGTTCCGTGCAGGAAATAATAGTTCCTTTCTTTGTTCTTCTTGTTTTCTAACCTTATAGGAAGGTGTTGTATTTTACGGATTCAATTCTTTCCTAGAAGTGGCTGTAGCTCTTAGAACAAATTGACTTGAGTGGTATGGGAAATATCTCCCATTAGCAAATGCACAATTGGTGCCGTTTATATAACGTATGTTTGAATGGTTATTGAAACATTTTCCTTTTGCATAGAATTAAGAGCATTTGTTTTGTCTATTTTGTGTAACTGGCTTTTTAGAAGGCAAGCCTAAATTGGGTCAAACTTTGGATTTAATAGAGATCATAAAGGGTAAAGTGTATGGCACACGTTTTTTTTTTTGGGCAACTAGGAACCCCACTCATTGTGATGTTTATTTGAACAATCAAAATGAGGGTCATGTGAAAGACCACTCTTTCACACCTCCAAGGTAGTGTTGTTAAAAGCTTGCTAAGTGCTCAGGTGATGTCTGAGCATCTTTCATGCCTCAAGGTGAGGTGATGCTAGTAAGGCGACGCCTAGGCGAGGGGCACTTAAGCGTTGCCCCTTTCGTGTTTTGTGATATGTTGATTTTTCAAGCCTAAATGCAAGACCAATTCATTATTTTGGACCGAGATGGTTAATAGTATAGTAGTGAAAAAATAGATGGCTACACATCAAGTGATGGATGTGATGGGAGCATAGACAACGACGTGATGGACGTAGATGAAGATTAAAGCATTTTTATTTTTGTTGTTAGTCTATGTAGATAATATTAGTTTGTTTTTATTTTTTTAACTTGCGTCTTTTACAAAGAATAGTTACTATTGAATGATTGATATTACTCTGCGGTGCCTATATTTACCTAATTGGAGAAGACCATGAAGTTTTTTTTTTTGTTTTTTTTTAACAGTGATGTAGATAAAGTCTATATTTATGATTTTCAGAATGTTTATGGCTTTTATTTGTTCCCCCCTGAAGCAGTGCCTCACCTTGCTGAAACGATCACGTTGCACCTTAGGTAATAAGGAGTAGCACTTTTAACAACACTGCTGTAAGTTTAGTTGCGAGGATTTGAACTCACACCAAGTGTATAGCTTGCCTTGTTGGCACCCCCTATCCGCCCGCCCGGGGGGGGGGGGGGCGCAGTCGCGTGGTGGGTATATAGACATCAGCCCCCTTAAAGCTCATATTTTCTAAATACACACTATTTCTTATTTATTTATTTTTTTTTAAAGGTAACAAAGGCCAAATAAATCAAAAAATCAAAACAGGAAAAAATGAAATTGCTTGTGACACCTTCCTATTTGAGAATATCGTGTATTTTCTTATAAAGGTTTGAAGAATTGAAACATGAGATGTAATCCTCGTAACAACTTAATACCTTTTGTACCATCGAAACAAATCAATTTGCATATATCAATTCATTAATCAAATTTAGATGTCCTATAATGCCTCGGATTTGCATAGAAATTTGAAAAAAAATGTCTCAAAGGAAAGGAAGATGTGATAGATAACATATCTAATTTATAGAGCATATATTAATTGGGCACACTACATTTTCTTGCAATGAGGTGATGAATTCGAGCAATCTTTTTTTTTTTTTTTACGAATATGAATTTGAACAATCTCACTGATAGAAGCAGCTAGAGTGAGTTAATGTAACTTCCAAGGGATAAGTTTTTTTAAAATAAGCTTGCTTAAACGACTTGATTAGTGCATGGGAAAAAAATCCAAAGAAGGTTCTAGTGACTCTTGGGACTTGCAAAAAAAAGAGAAAAAAATAAGAATACTAATGGCTTTGGGTGGTGATTGGAAGTAATTGAGAAGTCAAATGACGAGGTGGGCATGTTGAAACTCAAAAGAAAGGAAGATGTGATATATAATATTATCTAGTTTATAGAGGATACATTAATTGGGGCACCCTACATTATCTTGCAATGAGGTGATGAATTCGAACAATCTATTTTTTTTTTTTTTTTTTATTAGTATGAATTCCAACAATCTTATTGAGTGAAGCAGCTAGAGTGAGTTAATGCAACTTGTAAAGGATAGGTTTTTAAATAAAGATTGCTTAAACGACTTGGTTAGTGCATGGAAAAAAAATCCGAAGAAGGTTCTAGTGTCTCTTGCGACTTGCAAAACAAAGAGAAAAAATAAGAATTCTAATGACTTTAGGTGGTGATTGAAATTAATCTAATTGAGAAGCCAAATGGCGAGGTGGGCAAGTTGAGAAAAAGAATAGAAAAATTATAGCAGCAGGCATGGAATGGTGTACCATGCATATGATTGAGAATCCCCTTCTGTAGATGTGCTTGCATTTATTCCCACCTCTTCGAGTGATATTAGGATTGTCTAGTAGATTTTTGAAATTTATTTGTTTTTATTAGGGGAGTGGGCTTACTCTAGCATCTCTCTAGCATAGATTTATGCAAGGTTACGAGCATCAATTAGATTCCATGTGTCTATGGCTTACAAAATGCTTATTTATATAGCTTTAACTGGCCTTAGATCTGGTTGCTTTCATCGGTAACGAGATAAGAGTCTAGGCTTTTTTGTGTGTTGTCAACTTTTCTTGGAAATTTATTCTTGTTGGGTTGAACCTTGGTTGCTTAGATATTTGTTTTATGTTATGTTATATGGACTCAAGTATGAGTATTGGGTGCAGGTATGTGTTTATTTGTTAGAGCTCTTAAATTGAGGATATTGGGATGTGTCCAAAACCTTGATATATAGATACGTGGACACATCATGAATATTTAAATTTTTGTATAGTGTATAGTCTATACTGACATAAGATGAGATTATTATCTTGGAATGTACTTGAAATTAAATAAAAAATTAGAGGGAAAAATGAGATTTTTATTTTCCATCTACATGAAAGGTTATTTATTTTTTTCTTAAGAGCTCTTAAATTTAGGATATTGGGATATGTCCAAAACTTGGATATATAGATATGTGCAAGAGTCAAACAAACATCGGTATATCCTTACCCTTATTTATATGGTGACATGGGTACTTGAGTAAACAAAAAGTTCATGCAAAACTGGTGGTATAGGAAGTTGATTGTCATTTGTTTGTTGGATCAAGGTAATTGGCCTGAATTGGTTGGTTATTTCTTGTGGGCGTCTAACTTTGTGGTTTCATCTTAACTAGACGTTGGCCTTTTTTCCTTCCACTAGGGTTACGTGGTGGCCTCAGGTCACTTCCATCCAACCATTGCTTTTGTATCAAGGTGGTGATCATTAATGTTTTTAGATGTGATACTTGATTCCTCTCAATTTGGTTGTGTGTCTCCCTTAATACAAAATAAGCATCTTATGGAATCCTATTAGTGGAATCCTATTAGTGGTCAGATTCCAGAACCATGCATAAGTTAACTCTATGCTGGATAGGTGGCAGCAGACCAAGTTAGATCACTTTCTTACTAACAGGTGAACAGAATGACATTTTAGGGATCCCCTGGTCAAATCCATTGCCTCCTGAAGATTTGGTGAGATGTGCTTGCAAATATATAAAAGGAGGTAATCTAGAGCAAGGCACACCAATTGATTTTCACTTACGTAAAAAAGAAAAAAAAAAAAAAAAGAAAAATTCACACCAATCCAGCCCCTTTATTACTCTCTTCCATTTTCATCTTATTTGAGTTTGCCAACCCCACAATCTGTTTGAGACATTGGAGTGTCTTTGATTGACCACAGGATGGTCATTGGTATTCTCATTCCTCTGTTGTTTTGTTGGTCTCGGAGTCACATGAGCTCCCATTTTGACTGAATTCCATCCTTGGGAGGCAATTTCCCAGTGCAATTAGCTTTTGGTCTACTATGTAAAACATTTTATGTTTACATGGTAGAAAGTTTTCTGACAAAATTCTGAACTAACAGTGCGATGTATGTTTATCTCTAAATTGTCTTCCCTATTTCCCATTTAGAAGGCCGTATAAGAAACAATGATCGGTTCAACTCAACTTAGCATTTTCCTAACTAAAGGGGTCCTCTATATGGATTTTTTTTCTCCATAGATTTTTTTTTCTCCATACTGCTAGGAATTGGTACAATATGCTATTGAAAATGTTTGGAATTGTGCGTTGTTGAATTTGGGGCAGCGGAACTGAGCATGGTCCATTGGATTTGGATATACCAACGCATAGATAAAATAAAGTGTTGTTTTTGGTAAGCACTTGTATACTTATCTTGCATCCCTTATTGACACCTTTTCAAGCAATAAATTGTTGAACAAAAAATTGGAAAAGGCATAAGCAACACATCCCTCTTATGAGTTATGAATTTTCTTACGAGTTATGGGTTTAAATAACATATTTTTATGATTTGGTAAGTGAATCAGAACCTTTTCATTTTAAGCAAAACAATTTGGTACTCATTTATCTATTAAGAGGTAAACCAACCTTATTTGTAGTCTTTTGTTTTGTTATCCTCAGCATGGGTATAAAATAATGCACCATTGCAGATGTGCCATGCTTTAAATTTTTCTACATTTTTCTTCATTTTGAGTTCAAAATGTAATTCAGTGTAGGATTTTGGGGAGCTGACATAGGTTGTGGTTGGTGCCCGTTGGATTAAAATCCAGTGGTCCATAAGCATTCACCTTTTTTTTTTGGAGGGGATTAAAAAGTGTGAATGCATTTGGATTGTTGGATTTTAATCCAATGGTTCCCGATCTCAATATCACCGAGCTGACATAGTTTTTTATCTCAGCCTCTCCTTTTCCTTCACTGTATGGGGACTTGCTATCAGAATGTCATATTGTCAGCACAATTGCTCGTTCCATATCTTGATTTTCTTCCAAAACTTTGTAAATTGCCTAACATTTCCTATATTGGTTTTTACTTTCCCATCTTTAATATCATAGCATTTTTGTTTTCAATCCTTCCAGAATGTCGAATGGGGGACAGTATCACTGGCAGATGCAGAGAGGCGGCTTCTAGCTAATGCTCTGCTCGATTTCTCAAACGAGCGGTTTGTTCTTCTCTCCGAGAGCTGCATCCCGGTTTACAACTTCCCTACCGTGTATGAATACCTCATTGGCTCCACCCACAGCTTTGTCGAATCCCGGTTTACAACTTCCCTACCGTGTATGAATACCTCATTGGCTCCACCCACAGCTTTGTCGAATCGTACGACAATCCCTCCCGGTACGGGCGTGGCAGATACAAACGTCGCATGCGGCCTGAGATTAAGATCTCCGATTGGAGAAAAGGATCACAGTGGTTTGAGATGAGCCGTTCTCTGGCTGTCGTAATCGTCTCGGATACAAAGTACTACGCTGTCTTCAGGAAGTACTGCAAGCCTTCTTGCTACCCAGATGAGCATTACATCCCAACTTTCCTCCACAAGTTCTATGGATCCCTTAACTCAAACAGGACCATAACTTGGGTTGATTGGTCACGGCGAGGCCCTCACCCGGCAACTTTTGGGAAAGCTGATATTACAGAAGATTTTATACGGTACATAAGGAATAATGGAACTCTGTGTTCATATAATTCAAAAAAAACTCCTGTTTGTTACCTATTTGCTAGGAAGTTTTCTCCAAGTGCACTGCAGCCCTTACTCAACCTCACAGCTACAGTAATGAAATTTTGAGACATAGATAAAGTTTATATATAAATATAAATATACTTTTCATGTACAACACCTAGATTTTGGTTAGGGACTTTATGCACGCATCCATTAATTTTGTTTGTCAATTAGAATGTAGAGTTGTTTCTGGAAGGACTTGTGGTCCCAAAAACCATTGAGGACGTGTATGCTTGTCTAGGCTGAATTCTGGGATGGGAAAAGGGAATCTACAATTGTCAAAGGAAGGAATCCTGCAGTTCTTTCCCGTATTCCATTCGAGTACATTTTGGTTCTTTCCCTGCTCTTCTTCATCTCCAATGCTGATGTTTGAAGCAAAATTTTTCCAAAATTCTAGTAAAAATAATACGTGCATCTAGGTTTTTTAGTTGTTATTGTTCTTATTTGGACGATGGAGAGTCTTCAAATGTTGTATATACACACATATATAAATATCTCAATCCAAAATAAATAGAAAGGCATTTTGAATGTAATTCTTTGAATTGATAGGACTTAATTTAAAAAATAAAAAAATTAAGGAATTGATCCAAAATTATTTTAGAAATTCAATTTCATAATTGTAACATATCATTAAATGTAGTATTTATTTATTTATTTTTTTGAAACTCGTATATTAGACATATTATATAATATATATTTAATTAATAGTATCAACTTGGTTCAGTAATCAATCCTTTGAATTACAAGTCCAATCAAATTATTCATTTTTTTAATTTTTAAACACTAATAAAATTGTTGATTCAAAAAAATTAAAATAAATCCATCTAAAAAACCCATTTAATTTGATTTAACAATTCTAATTGGTTTAACACGGCACTCTTAATCTTACCTAAAAGAAGTCTCAGTCGTCCTCTTTTCGACTCTTATCCAATTAATATGTGCGAAGGATTAGTTGTAAGAGACGACTTCCAAATAATGCATAACTTATTGGGTTAGCTACAAGGTTAACTTTGACCTATGACTTAATATCACTTTATTGTTATTAATTTACATATTTACCCCATAAACTATCATATCATAACAAGGTGCTTTTTTCCCACACTAATATTTATCACTGTGATTTTAAAAAATATTATTGAACTAATTTGCAAGTGACATAAAAGAGACAATTATTATGACTAAAATACTCTTACACAAACTTCTGTAAACAAAAATCTTATTGCAAAATTTTAATTAACAAAAATATCCGAAGGAGGTACACTGAAATTATAAAACTGAGATGCATTCGGTTTATTTATTTCTTTATTTTTTTATGGGTTTTGTTTTATCTTAATAAAACTATGCAATATCTATTTTAGCATGTGATTAGCACTTAATTTTGCACAATTCTTTATTGTTTATGTGTGCTAATTGCATGAAAAATTTCATTTGAGGCTCAATTTTATTGCGTTATTCTCACATTCTTGCATTGGTGGTGCTTGTGTCCATTTTCAGGGATCAAATAGTGCATTCAAGGCCTTAAAGATAAACAAGGATACAGGTGGAGAGGAACCGAGGCAAGATGATACAAAGAAAGTACGAGATAAGGCTCGAGTTATTGGAGCATTTGATCGAACATGTGGAGTGCGCCTAAAAAACGACCACCTATGGCCAAACCAAGGCACTAGGCCACCCACAGCAGCCCCTGGCCTTGCAGAAGCAGTCCATGTTAATAAGAAGCTTGATTGCCACAAAAAAGGAGTGAAGGATATAAAGTGAAAACAAATGAAGTTCAAAGAAGTAATGAAATAGATATGAACACAGACATTATTCCAACAGCATAATTAAAGCTAAAAAGAATTTTCTAAGTTGCCCAAAGCATCAAAACTTGTAGACATCTCTCTGATCAGACCTCAAATTTCTTTTCATTGCGAGTTGTAATATAATTACAAATCAAATATTTGACATTTGCCCCTCTATGGTTGAATTAAAAACAAATTCTATACAATATCAATGGAGAAATTCTGCTTGAAGCATTGCATACCCTCTTATAAAATACTGTCATCTCAGGAAAATCACTTTCAAAACAACTCAATACCCAACTGATGCATATCCATTCAAGAAAGCTCAAAATCATTCGAGAAATTCGAACATGACATCAACAGCCACCTAAATGGAGGATAAAAAGTAAACTTCTAAAAAGATAATTCCTCAATCTGCTATGCAAAGGAAATCATGTTACTATTTATGAATGCTGCTACCTTTAAACAGCCTAAATTTGATTCAAGGCATGTGCCATGCTCTGTTATGCTATTTTTGTTTTGCACAAAACATGCCTCCTGTATTGCACCAAAAACATTCATGCATTCACAACACCAAAAGCATTATTGTCATAAGAACAAAAATAAAATTTTATTAAATAAAACATCTTCAATTAATATGGCAAGGTTCCAATACAATAATTAAGATAGTTCATAACATTAGCAAGATGCTCATTAGTCTCAGCCAGACTTCAACACTATTAAATAATTAACTCCCTACAAAAAGCTACCTCGTGATCATAGATTGAGTAGCAGCTAAACACCGCAAACCACTCAATCTAACCACCTCAGACTTGTGACTCAATAAGACGTTCTGCATAAATCTGTAATATAGGGGTTTTCTGGTTTTTCTTCAAATAAAATAAACATGAGATGCACACTTTGAATTGTGATTCTATACCTCAAAATCCAGTTGTAGGCATTCGAGGGGGTCCAGATGGCCGCCGATACCCAGCATAACCAGGCCCTCTCATTGCTAGAAGTCTCTCAATCTCCTCAGATCGCCCTACCTTCCCAAATGCCTCATTTAAAAATTCCCGCAGTGCAGCAGTAACACCAATTCCATACCTCATCATCTGACCCAATAGATCAAGACTTGCATCGAAATTACTTTCATTGCAAAGCCCCCTAATCACAATATCATAGCTCATAGCATCTGGTTTTGGATCTCTTTCAGCCATTTTTGTTAGAATGGGTGCACATTCCAGGACCTTACCTTTCTCAATCAATGCAGCAAACCATCTGTTGGCATAATCCGGAATGACTCTCAAGCCAGCTTCTACCATCTTGGTAAACTTCTGCAAAGCATCTTCAACTCTCCCCACCTTAAAATATGCGTCAATTAAGGTCCTATAAGTTGTAACATCTGGGGTTAATGACTTAGAACATAATTCCAAATACATCTTCTCCGCATCGTCCATCATCTCGTGCTCGCAATACCTCGTGATAATGTTATTATAGCCCGCAACATCCATGGCAAAAGGTTTCGACCCTGGCTTCTTACCAGCCTTCTTAAACACATCAATTGCCTCAGAAATCTTTCCTAACTTGAAACACTCATTAACCATTATGTTAAAAGTATCTGAATTCACCCCTTGGAAGGTAGGTGGGGTGTGAGTATCCAACATGTTATCAAACAGTGACCAAGCCTCTGCTTTTCTCTCGTGCTTCAGCAGCATCTCCAGAAGGACATTGCAGGTTGCTGGAATCATCTTGAATTGTCGATCCAGCAACGACTTGTATGATTCCATTGCTTCTTTATCCCTACCCCGTTTGAAGAACCAGTCCATAAATGTCGCATTCACTACCCCATCATACACTAGGCAGCGCTCCTTGAGCTCGTCGAAAAGCTCATTGGCCTTATTTAAATTCTCGAGATTGAGAAATCCGCTGATCAAATTATTGTAAACAAGCGAGTCAGCGCCATGGCCCTTATTTAGCATTTCACGAAGAAGATCAATGGCTTCATCAATTCGACCTGCTTCAATTAACCCCTTTGTAAGATGACGGTAGGTAACGTGCGAAGGGCTGAAGGGGGCGTGATCAAGAATGTGCTTATACACATCAAGTGCAACATCAACCCGACCAGCATCGCAATGGGTGTTGATGAGGAAATTGTAGGAGACAACGTTGGGGACGATGTTGGACTGGTTAAAGAAGAACTGGAAGAGTGCAATGGCGTCATCGTACCGTTTAGCTCGGAACATCGCGGCTATGATGGCGTTGCAGGTGAAGACGGTGGGGCGTGTGTTGGAAAAAACGGCCTGGCGAGCCACAGCGGAAGCGTTGTCAAGGTCTCCAGCGCGGATGAGGGACTGGACGCGGTTATGGAGGTTGAGCCGAGGACCAACAAGGGCAGAGGTGGAGTCCGGGAGTCTCGGGGCATTTGGGTCTGGCGGGGGGCGAGGAGCGTTAGGGTCTCGGCGGAGGGCGTGCAGAGGCGGCTCGATGCGGAGGCGACGCTTCCTGCGACGGCGCTCAGCTGCAGCTTCTTCTGCAGATGAGAAGGCGAATGATCGAAAGGGGAGCAGTACATTAGGGTTCTGCGGTACCTGGTGGTTGATTTGGTGGCGGTGGTAGTGGGCGAGGGCTGGGGTTTGGGTTGTCGCCGCAGCTGTGTTGGTGATAGGGAGAGACGATGATCGTCGGAGGGATCGCAAAATGATGCGACACAGTGTCATGATAGTGATTTGAGAGAGATATAAACCCTAGCTCGCGGCGAAGAAAAATCGGAAGGGAGAACCAGGGCTTAAACCCTAGCTGAATGCGTTAGTGTATATATATATATGTAGCACCGTCGACTACGTCAATGGTTAAATTTACAATTTCATGGAAACATTTTTTTATTTATTTAGACAGCCTAACAAATAAATATTCTAAAATAAAATTGATATAATTAGTTTTTTAGAACCCTACCATTTTATAAAACTAAAAACTAAGAGTCCATTTTATATATGCAAAATGTAAGAGCATGTATTGCTTGTGTGATTTTTTTTAAATAAATATATTTTTTTAATTTTTAATAAATTATCAAATAAATTTAAAATAAAAAATATTAAAACACTTGTAAAATATTAGATAGTCTTAAATGATATTTAAGCATGTAATTTAGAATTAAGTGAAATTTAAAAATAATAAAAAAGTATAAAAATAGTAAATAGTTAAAAAAAGTACTGAACGAATACTAAAAAAATATAAAATTAAATTTATTCAACTAACTGATAGTTATTACAAAATTCTTTTGATGTTTATAAGATTTAGTAACCCAACTGCATTTTTTTATTTTTTTTGTGAATTATTTATTCATTAACTCACTTGATTGTTAAGAATATAGTTCATATAATTAAACAAACTCTATTTCTATTCTTATTTTTTTATTTTTTTTTAACGGAAGGTGAAGATTGAGTTAATTAAATGGTAGAAATTTTACCTTTAAAATTATCTACCAAAATATCTATGATATTTATAATACTAACAGAGATTTTTATTATTTCCTATAATATTAGATACACATTCTATATGCTCTCATAGATTCTAGAATATTTTAATTTATAATATTTATAATACTCTAAAATATTTGAGATATTTTTTTTAAAATTCTCCTAACTTTTAAAATATTACAAAGAAATATATAATATTTTAGTGATTTTTAAAAAATTTCAGATGATACTAAAATATATTTTACTATTTTTAAGATAAAACTTTATTATTTTTTATTTTCTGTCAAGTATTTTTTAATAAAATATTCTTTAAATTAAATATATTTTTTATTTATTTTATTTTTCAAAAAAAAAACACATAAAATATGTGAAGACTAATCAAATTAAAT
>JAVXUM010000036.1:18971075-18986954 GCA_035590655.1 Pouteria glomerata
AACCTAATTATTATTTAAGTTTTCTATCTGTGTTTTTTTAGTTTAACTCAATTTTTATCTATATTTTTAATTTAATTAATAATGTAATTGAAATATATAAATTTAACAATTATATTACTTTTTTAAGTAAGTGGGTCCCCTTTTGGAACCAATGAGCAAATGAATTCCTTTTTAGAACAAAAGAAAAAGTAAGTCTCTTTTTAGAACTTGTTAGTTTTTTTATAGTTATTATTTATTTAGATTATATGTCACAATTCTGATGTTTTTATAAACCAAAAAAAAAGTAAAGTTATTGTATTTTGGCAATATGGCACAAATAAACAAAAGTTTTGTGAATGTAAACGATCTCAGCATTTATTAAAAAATAAAACTCAAATTTAACTTTTGAATTTTAGTTTGTGAGAGATGTTTTTGAAATATGTTGTGTTTTATTTTATAAATAATTAACCTTACAAATTTAAATTTAAAAATAGAATTTAAAAAAAAAAATCACTCCTCGAAGACTAATTTTATTCAAATATTTGTAAAAATAAAAAAAAAAAAGAAAAATGATGAATATAAAGGGTACTACATTATTTTGATAATAAATTTTTAATTAGTTTTATAAAAATTTTTATTACGTGAGAGATAACTTAATTATCATTTAAGATTTTTTTTATCTTTGTTTTTAAATTCAAGAAGTGTATTTTGAGCGGTGAGTAAAGAATTTAAATTTTACAGTTTTATAATTCGTATTTTTAGAGATTTATAAAATTTCATATTTTTTTATAACTCCAAACATTGTTAAATTTTTAAGTAAGCGGATCTCATTTTTTGAACATGAGTGAGACCCTTTTGAGAACTAATGAATTTTTTATATTTATAGTGTTTTTATAGGCAAAAGAAAAAATAAAATTATAATATTTTGGCAACATAGACAAAGAGATAAAAATTTTGTAAAAGATCTTAATAAAATTAAATTTCAACCATTGAATTTTAGTTTATGAAAGAGACATTTTAAAAAATTGTCCACGTTAATTATATAAATATCACTTAAATATTATATTTATTACTTGCTTTACATAAAATGTTTGTTTATTGTAGGGCTAGTAATATAGCGAATTCGATATGATATAAATTTAATTTAATTTAACTTAGTAAATTAAATTAACTTAACTTAAATTAATACAAAATATATTTTATTAAATTTAATTAATTTTTAAAAAATTATTAAAATTAAATATTTTATAAAAATAACAAATTAATAATTGTAAATGAAATTACATTAAAAATGTAATTTCAGTTTTCATTAAAAAAAATAACAAAACATAAACAGTTTAAAACATTAACAAAAATAAAAATAAAAAAAAAGATAACGTAATCAAATTAATCCTAAGAAGTCAAAAAAAAATTTACATTGTACAATCACTGTACACTTGGGGAAAAAATTGTTCAAAATTTGGCATATTGTGCCATTATCTACAACTATCTTTCACACCCTCTGGCTGGAAAATTGGATGTCTCCTTATTCCTTGAAATGTATATATATATATATATATATGTATATATGTGTGTGTGTGTTCGTACGATTGTTTAATGACTATAAGTTTTAATTATCGCCAGATTAACCCAGTTGAAGCAGAGAGCGCTGAAAATTTTTTACACTAATGGCTTCTCAGCTTTCCAGGTCGTTGACTTCTCGATAGGGATCCACCCAACACTTGTCCTGCTCAGCTGAATTATTCCATCTTTTCTCGAAAATATGCATCTCGTTAAATGACCTCCTCCTCACCTGCACGCATATATCACCATCATTCAATGCTGAAATAGTCACAAATTTGAACCCTTTTTTCTTGGATAATTTTATTTTATTTTTATTTTTGTTTACCAAACTTTAAAAACCAAAAATAAAAAAAAATGAAATTCTTGATTTATTTCCATTCCTTATCCAACTCCGCTTAAATAACATCTCTTTATTTTGCTGTTTAATGTCATAAAATGTGAAAAAAAAAAAGAAAATTTAATTTTGTTAATTAATATTCACATATTAAGCCCGTTTAGAGTGCTGAAAAAATGAGTAAATCTCTAAAATCCTCTAATATATTTTGTTCTTCTCGTACTTTATGAAATTTTTATAAATTTTATATATTTACATATCTTAACAAATTTTTACAAATTTCAATAAATTTTTTATAAACCCCAGTAACATTTACAAATCCTAAAAAAATTTTAACAACTTTCCCAACAACTTTCCAAAAGTAGTAAGTCAACAAAGACATTATTTATCTCTGAAAAAAATAGTTTGGTGTGAAATACCAAAAATAGCCTAAATTACATTTTTCGTTATTTTTTGTCGCTCCAAATGCCCCCATTATTTTTAACTTGTATTTTGCAATTAAATTGTATTTATAATTATTTGAGTGATGCATCATTATTATTATTGTAGATATGTATATGTTCTTATAAAAATATAATTTTGTATCTAGAAATCCGTAACAATACTGATAATAATATTGGTACCCTCTGTGATATAGAATTTATAACTATGGTCCCAAAATTATTAACTATGCCAATGGATATAAAATTAAGACAACAATGTTTATGAGACTTTTGGTTTTGTTTGGAGATTATACATACATAATTCCACTAATTTGTTATGTGCTCTTGGTGGAAATTTAGGACTAAAAGAAGAGAATAGGCAATCGCCCTAGGTATAAAGAATGAAAATAAGGAGCAGCCACCAACAACGTAGCTCTTGTAAGTTCTAAAACAACTATTGAGATGGTTCCGTGACCATTTGCGTATAAGCAAGCAATTAGATGTGTGCACTTCAGTATCAGTGATTGATTTATTCTAGTTTGAGCATGCAAATTAAAAGATCAAATATGATCTAAAAATTACTAAACCAGTATGTACACTTTTCTAAGGTGTGATTAGCAAGGAACTTACATCGAGTCTACCATCATTCTTCCGCAAACGAGATGGTTTCTGCAATTTCAATTATGATAAGTCTCAGTAATGGGCTGAAAAAATCAGGAAAAAAGAAAAATTGAATACAATGCACAACAAACTAGGTTTGCAAATCATAGCTAAACTAATTCTCTGATTAAGAAGAATGGTTAGGTGTCTCATAACTCATCTTCATGAATATCGATGGTCTTCCCATTTTCAAATAATTCAGTTTGTGATTAATCATAAGAAATTAACTAATAATTAATAAGCACAATTACTGTTTTATTAAGATTAATATTAAGATTATGGGCGGTCATCTAACACATAAGAGAAAAGCAATGAGCAATGGAACCATGTAGGAAGGGGAAGAAGATAGAAAATTATCAGAAGGATGGATGTCGAATGAAGTACATAGCTCCATTAAGTCCCTAATATCCTCAACATACCAAGCATATGTCCCTCACTTCTGTTTTAATTCTCTTTCTGTCAGAATTTATTATTTCAGTTGTCTGGCTTGTTAGGCTTTCTCAGAACAACATAGAGAGCAGCATTGACAGCCCCATTAAGCAAGACTGGGCAAACAGTTTTGCACCAATAATTTTGAAAGTGGCAAAACAAAATGGGCCCATATAGAATATAACAATTACTTACCTTCTTGCCTTCTGAAACACCTAGGGTAGGAAAACCCAGATGAACTATATACTCAGAGTCTACCACACCAACATTTTTTTTCCGGTCACCCTACAAAAAAAAGTGCTTCAAGTGTCACTACCATTGCCAAGATGAGAGATGTAGATGAGTCTTAGGATTAGAAACATTGCCTGTGCACAATAACCAAGCTGCTTATCGATGCCCCATGCATGGATCAAGTCATTCTGTTGGGAATTAAAAGAGAAAATCATTAGACAGAAAATAGCAATGGACACATACAACATGCAGAGCTTGTAAAAACTATAAAACTGTTGGCCACCATCTTATCTAAAACCTTAATTTAAGTAATGGGAAACTTCATTAATTATATTATTATTTTTATGCTCTTAACATGCCCCCTCACATGTGGCCAAACTATCTTTTTTTTTTTTTTTTTGACAAAGCCGAACACGCAAGACTATTAACTTTTTTTATAATTTTTGCTCTGATACCATGTTAAAGTATTGATCACCATTTCCCCTAATAGCTTAAATTATTAGGGTTGCCAACTTTATTACTCTGTTATTGGTTAATTTGGAGAACAATTGAGGCCACCAGTTTCATAGTTTCCCTCATCTCTGACAAAAGGGTGCACCCATATATAAGGAAAAGAAACACTATTATATCAAGTTAACCTAATAATGCAAGTGCAGTGATGAACAAATTTCATGGAAATCTCAATTCACACACAATTAGACCCGCACCAATTGTTCCAAAAAAATCTCGAGTACAAATTCACAAATATTATGATCCTAGCTTATCAAGAACTCAAATTCAACATATATGTCCCATACCTGGATCATATACCACACACATCGCCAGGCTGCTCTGGAGAAAACAGGCGCCATCATTTCCACCCAGCTGGGAAATAGAATCGTTTATTGCATTAGTATATATATTATCTTCCTGGAGACAGTTAATAACCTTGACAGCACAGCAAATGAGGCTTTTCAAAAGTACAAGAACCATTTATGCTAAGAAGTGAAAATTAAATAACATTACAAGTAACTGGTTGGTGATACCCTACCCAGTGCATGGAGGAGCTGTGCTGTGAGCATTGCATATTCCATTGCCTCGTAGCTTATAGATCCTTCTGTTCAAAATGTAGAGAAAAATGACCAATTGAAATTTCTAAAAATTAGTAAGCACAATAGCATATTTTGACTAAAGAAAGAATATCTAGTTCTAGTGATATAGTATCCAATAACAACACAAGTCAGGATAGTAGAACAAGCAACTTGTGCAGGAAGATACAACAAGAAGATGAGCCTTGATATAATTCTTGCACCTTAATTAACAATTTCTTTCCTTTTCTTTTATTTTTCTTTTTCTTTTTTTTTTTTTTTTGGGGGGGGGGGGGCGGAAGAGGATGTTAGATTTGTTGCTGTCATCTTTATTCACCATGCTTCTACACCGAATAAATCTCTTCCCGACAACAGATTTGAAATAAGTGGTCATGGACAATTTGATCTTCAAAATTGTTCATATCAAAGGATCCAGCCACAAGGAAGAAAAAAAAAATTTTAAGTCCTTGTATAATCACTTGATCAGGTCTTTTGACCTGTAACATGTTTCTTAAATAATTCTTCCATGCAGCCAGTCAGTACCCCTCGAGTCCATTTCCAGTCAATACAAGTCAGATTATAACTATACTCATTAAGAAACCGATTCACCCTTCAAGAGTACCACACTGACCTGTGCACTTTCGACTTCATCAAACGTGCAGTAATTTGATAATGCCAGTCCGATTTATTGGGATCAAGTGCTGGCTGTGATATTTCAAGTCTTTCATCTTTGACAATGGATAGATACCTGCAAAAATTTAATGCACTCAGCATACGGTTGTGAGCACTGTTTTAAAAAACAGTAATGGCTGGTTTAATGGTAACGGAAAATAACGGGTGTAACGGAAAAAAAAAAAGAGTCATTTAACGGAAAGGAGAGATCCAAAAATGTTACGTAATGGTTTGATCTACAACGAAATCATATTCATACCACTTGGAAAGAATACAGGACAAGAAATGCCATGAGTTCAAAAAAGGCACAGAGCACTTTCGGCAAGCTTGGGGAGGGACAGATAAGACATTAAACAACCAATAGATCATAATATGGTTATCGGAACTTGGAGTAACTAATATACTGTCAAACAGAATAGACACATCCAACACTGTCAAAGAAAAGCACCAGCAAAATATTTCTTAGATGCAATTAAGAGTTGTATTATCACAATTTTTTATCTAGATAACCTCAAATAGGTTAAATTTTATGCCAAATTAAGAATGATCAGAAGATAAACTCAGCAATTACTGAAGGCATTACTGAACTGGTCCAATTAAAGGTTGACAGCAAGGTTCCAAGGAAACTTCCCATGGAGTACATTTTTGTCTGATAACTCACTCTTTAAATTTATAGAAATGAAAATAAGGAACAAAACCCGTAGGAGTCCTCTATGTTACATGTTCGAGAGATTTAGTGGTTATTTATTAACCTTTAGTATGTAATAGATATTTTTATTATTCTGAAAATTGCCAGTATGAGTCACATAATCTTATTATGATATTGGGTCATTATTATGGTTTTACCAAGGTGTAACAGTATAGAAGTCAAGAGTCAAAGTAATCTCAAGCCATAATCCTTATACAAGAAGAAGAATCAATGGCCTGTTAAATTCTCTCTTCTATAGCGTTTGTTTTAGAAAAAAATCTGTGAAGCTTTTGTGGATTTGTTTGACTCCCTGTGCAGAATTTCATTAAGAGGTTGTTCCTAAAGAGTTCTAGGTGAGATTTCTAGATCCTTATCCACCTTATTTTTCCTTTTTCTCCTCCACAAAACTACAATTCTCAGGTTACTGTTCAAAGTCAGAAGATACTCTTTTCAGCCTCTAAGAACCTTGTAAATCAAGCTTAAATCAAGCCCCTTTGCAACTTCAATTCAAACCATTAATACACTAACTTACTCACAGTTTAGGCCATCAAATTGCCTCTGTTCTGAAATTCCCGCAAGCTGCAACTTCTGAAACTGAAACAATTTTCAACTCTATCCAACTGAGAACTCTAAGCTTTTGTTCGGAACATGGATTTGAAGGGGGAGGGGGGAGGAAGTAACGGGAAAATGTAGAAAATAAAATGAAGTAAAAAACTCGAAATGAAAATGATGTAGGAAACGGCTTTCTACAAGGAGGTAAAATTGCGTACATCTAACCGTCCCTCCACAATACAAAAGTCTAATGCACTGAGTTGCACTTTTTTCAGTTGAGGTAGAAAAATAAGAAGAAAATGAATATATATTTACCAAATAAAAAATTATTTTTTACTTAGCTAAGCATAAAAACAAATAAAACAAAACACTAGCAGATGCATTTATTTTCCTTTCACTCTGGCACACGTGGAATAAAAGCCTTTGCCTGCCTTAGAGATTCCTAACTCTAGCAACATTCAATAGCCAAAAACCACCACAAGTCCTATTGTATGTCTCCTTAAACAAAATGACCTTTACATTTTTGTCTTTTGATTGATAAGCTAAAATGACTTATATCTTAAATTGAATTCCATTTTCGAGCTAGCCTGCGGGTCACAGACAAAGCCACTTTAACTAATGTCACAGTAGTTTTGTCAATGCCAAGGAAAATTAAAAAAAAAACTTTGTTATGACTTTCTTCCTACCAGCTTTGGTGCTGAGAAAAAGAACTCACACCCTTTTTCGCACATTTCCAGATAGAATTGAGTATAAAAAGCTGTCTAACAGCTTGACCTACAGAGTAAATGTGACATGATATCACAGCAAGAAGGTTCCATTTTTCAATACAGATGCCACTCTACCCAACAGTGTCTAAAACATGAAGCTCGGACCATTCAAAGGAGAAAATCTGACAATTGATAAGGACACACAGTGAAGGTATAGCAACACTGCTATCACTGCATAAGCTTTTGCAGTAACAGCTGTATACTATTTTCAATGTTATTTAGAAGAAAGCTGCATGCTACTAAAAAGAGTTCGGCATTAATTCATTAACATAAGAAAATAATAAAGACACTCAAATCGTTGATAGCAAAGGAAAACCTCTTGTTAAACAAACCACATAAGAAACATATGTGAGGGACATCTCCCCTCAGTAAGTTCATGTTTCAGTGGCTTTGTGCTCTTTTCATTTGAAAAGATATACTGTAGATAAGATTGCACATTCTTCCTATACCTTGCTTTTTTTTAGGATTTTAATTCTGGCCATAAACACAAATGCTAAAGCATAGAAATTTCATTTCTCAACTTATACTGATGCATTATTTTGTCATATCTTGATCATTCTTTGACACCAAATTTCTTGATGAGAACGAAAAAAGACACTTGAAAACCCTTCCCATCTTTAATTCGGTGGTGTGAAATCTTCCCTAAAGTTAATGTTTGGACACTTCAAAAAGTCCTCACAAAGGTAGAAACTGGCAGCAATCTTCCTAAAAGGAACTCTTAAATTTGTGTGGCACTGCGTTACCCATTTTAAGTTCTTTTGGACAATTTTAATGCAGTGTGCATTGTTCTGATCCAAGTGTCAAACACGAATCAGGAGGATATTCCAGAATAATGTTTCCAGTCTTTGAAAGATCTTAGTGATCGTGTATTTTTCTATCCTTTACATCTAATTGGTTTACGTAAAATCGTAAAAAATAAGAACCAAACATAAAGTATTGAAAGTGATAAACAAAACTGAAGTATTCAATGCACACCAAAAAATTGTTGATCACCATTCATAACAATATCCTGCATGGATCACTGAATTTTAGAAGGCTAAGAATTGGAGTCACAGCATAAGCAAGGAACAAAATATCATTTCTTTTCCATGGACTAGGCAAAAAATTTACATTTCTTTAGAGACTGGGAAAAAAAAGCATGAAACACACCAGAATAAAGTGAAGCACACATGAATTGAACGTCATATAGCAAAATATTATTCATTACGAGGTTTTCATACATTATATATATTTCATACTTCCAACGGAAATAATTTAACAACTGCACAATTTTTATCAGAATTTTTCTGTCGCTTCTGAAACGATATCTGAATTTCGTTTATACTTGTATACATATATACATATAATCGTATTTTTTGTGTCGCTTCTTCTAAAACGATTTTGAAATATTTTCAAATGTTTCTGAAATGTTCTTGTTTCCATGCTAATCTAAACAACCAACCGAAATGAAATTTTAATCCTTGATGATCAGTGAATTCTACGCACTTAACACAGAGCCATTTTCACTTGGCTTATCTACACACACATTAATGTTTCCACATATCCAACCAATTCACTAATCCACACCATTTAATTATTAGACATAAGAATGACAATGTTCCAAATAAATAATATCATGCTTGCTTTCCTTACAGCACCATAGCAACCAAGCTTAAACGAAACCCGAGAATGATTGCTAAAGAAATTAAAAATAAATATGTAAAAAGCTTAAATGAAAACTATACTAACCGTGCTGGGTGAAAATCTTCAACTCCGAGGTCTTCATCCCAAAGAAATATATAATCATACTCAGCTACTATGTCTGGATGCAAGAAACGCTTGGCAAACCACCTGCGACACCAAATGTTTTTTTTTTTTTTAATCAATATTTATTGCAGACAAACACCCCAATTGCGGAAAAATGATTATTAATTCATCAGTTATTACCATTTTGTTTGACTCATGGCAGAGACATGTATGACACGGCTGCTCCACCCTAAATCGTGCCATTCATCCACAACATTATCATAATGAAAAAGCATCACTACAAAACCATCATCCAGAAACTGCAGCACAATGGCGGACATTAGCATAAATGTGAAGAGCAAAACTTGCGAGGCAGGAAGCTGTTAGAGAGAGATGCCTGTCACCTTTTTAACAATTTCCTTCACAGTCTCTTTCTGCTTTATTCCAACTGCAACTGCTAACAAACTTACTGAAGCCTTTGAATTTCTCTGTATCAAAAATATGGCAATTAAGAATAAAGAAAATGAGAAGACGTGCAAGGTATTAATGTACATGAGCTACAAAAATATCAATGATGAAAAAGAACTCTTTCCTTTTTGTTTCACTTGAGTTTGCTTTTTCATTTTCTTAACTTTTTTCTAATGTGATTCTAGCAAGATTTGAAAAATAAGACCTACACCAACCAAAGCTTTACCACCAGAGTGAGGGAAGACCTATAAACATTTAAAAGGCTTTATGCAATAGAGAATGTTCTCGATTCAGTCTGGGGAAATATGCTGTGAAGATTGTCAATAAACTAAAAGAATAATCAATCATCTACAAGCATTAAAATAATTATCTGTGAAGATAGACTTTGAAGATCCATAATACAATTGTAGATGTTCTTATACTATTAGTAAAATTTAAGCTTTCATTCTGATATTTATAGAGATGCCTGGAGTGGTTTCACTTACATTTTGTGCAACAGGACCCCACAAAGGGTGCATTTCCAAGTCAGAAGTTTTGGCAATAATTCCTTCTGGTAATGCCTCACTGCCAACAGGTCTGCATTGATTCTGAATGGACAAGGGAAAAGAAAATTTAAAAAACAGAGAGTAATCAGAAAAAATACCAATGAACTTATGGGCAGAATAGCAAGGGTACTGTGAAAGAGACAAACCTTGCATTTATTAAATTGTTTTTCCTTTCCTGTGTCATTGATTTCCCTTCCCAATATGTTCTCCCCATAGTCATTCATTTCCTCACCTAATGTTTCCTGACTTGTGTGACTTATATCTCCGCCTAATGTTTTCTGTTTTATTTGATTCATTTCCCCGCCAAATGTGTTCTGCATTGTGTCAGTTACTTCCGCTTCAACTGATACCTGCACAAGAAGCTGTCAGACTAATTTCTTGTACACTGAAACTTCAGCTAGATATTCGTTTATAGAGATCCATTCAAGCATAAAATTCCCCACAAAAAACAGTTTCTGAAAGCATAATCATGGTGAGATAAATGAGAATTCCAACAAACAAAATTGCTTGCCTACAAAAGGTAAATAGAAGAAACACAATTAAGGTGGTATGCAAAGGGTAATTAAAGAAAAAATAATGGTAAATATCCAAAATAACATCGGGAGTAAAAATCAGCCCCCCCCAAAAAAAAAGTCAAATTAGGTCATCACCCAAAGCTGCTACATCAACAATAAGGACAAGCACAACTGTGGATCTTGAATTTCTGAATGTTCAAAAATCTTAAACAGTTCAATTTCTAGGATGCACACTAAGTCTGTTCAGACTATGCTCTTGATGCAGATAGTAAATTATATGTATTTTGCTGGAGAAAGACACACAGTTACAAGTTTAGGGTGCTTAGTTGACTAAGAATACATAACTGTTTGGGAAAGAACATAACAACAAGTTTGAGGATACATAGTTGTTTGGAATAACATAGTTGCTGGCTTGGTTAATGTCATTATCTTATTTAACCTTTTTAACTAACTGTTACTTCATGGGATATTTTTGACAATTAGTTACAACTATTTTTTTTTTTTAATTATTCATTATTCATTTTGGCTAGCTTGGCTATAATTTCACCAAGTCATGCAGGGTTTAGGGAGACTAAAAGTCTTATTCAAGGGCCAGGGATGTATTTGAATGGTCGATGTTCCCACCAATTCTCCTAGGTCAAGAAAAACTCGACTCCGTCAAGTAGAAATCACACCATTCCTTCTTCAATCGTTGGCTCATGAACATAATGGATGTGCAAGGCTCTTCCAAAATTCATGCACTTGTGTAAAGGGTAGAATGAACCTAGTGCCTCCAGCAACTCTAATGGGACGAAAAGAACTTGACTCTAGCAAGAAAGTTTGCAAATTTCAAAATAATTCTATCAAAATTGGAACACATTGTGGGAGGAACATTGCATTGGGGAGGAGGAAATCACAAGGGATGTTATAAGGAGGAGGCACATACTTCAACTGTGGGCAATGAACAGTACGAATAGAGATCACATTATTGCAACTATCACTATTTTGGATGACCTTGCAATTATTCTCATTGAGCATGTGATCGTTTATCATAAGGAAAGGCTTAATATCAACTAAATTCCCAATTATTTGGTCAACACCTAAATCATCATGATGAACCTGCAAACCCCCCCGTAGGTGATTTCAACAAACTTTTCAGGTGGTGTACCAATGCAAGGCACATCGTTAACCCGATTAGAGATTCGGTTACTAAAATCATCAAACTTTGTGACTTCACGATCTCATCCACCAAATTCGAAAACATCAATTAAATCTCAACCTATGGTGTTAATAAAGTTCGAAAAAAGTTATCCTATGCAATAGCAAGGATGTTCTCTGAAAGGGATAAAACCTTATTGTATTCAATAGACTGCATCCTCAGCCTCATATCATTCATTTTCCATGTATGTAGGATCTGCATAAACAGTAACAAACTTGATTCATTGTCTGTTACCGGACCTATTTAGAGACAATCCCAAACAAGGAGGCACTCAGGAAACAACATACAAGTAGAAATTTTCAAACATAAACATGAGATGAAGTAAATCTCAAACAAACAAATTTGTTTATCCACAAACAAATTGACTTTCAATAAAGCCTGAACCTTGTCAACAGCAAGCAACAGACCCCTAAGATTCTTCCATCCATTTTGTCTCAAAACGTGAGGATAAGTATTGTACTCCACAAAGTGAATTGAAAACCTCACACCATCTTTGAGATCTAGATATACTTATCCAAAAAAAAAAAAAAGATCTACAGATAGTTAAATCATAGTGACGGCTCCCTAATAAAAAACTATTAGAGTCAAAGAAGGAGAAGGCAGTGATCATAACTAGTGGTAGTAATGTTAATCCTCCAATGTTTAAAAAGCAACATTTTTCTTGTATTATTGACTTGTTATTCTGATAAGAGAACTAATTCTTCTTAAATCTTAAGGTTGAAGGCCGAAGCCCAAGTTTTGAGAGTAGATTGCAAACTGTTTTTGTTCTTTGATAGCCTAATTAAAGATTATTGAATCCCTTATCACTTTATTTGAACTAGGCCACGGGCCACTTCCTTCCAAAGTTAAACCTTGTCGTTGTTGGTAGTTGAAAGAAGTGACATGAAATTTAATGGAACAAATTTTGAGTGCATCAAATTGACAGAGTAATGAAAATCCTTCACATGCTTCAAATGGGAAAAAAAAAAGTCACGAAAAAACTTAATGCTGCAAGTCTAGATGAATCTTCAAATTGGGTGTCGAATCCCTCAGAGCCCCCACATGGATTAAGACTTGTATAGATCATACAATCTATTGTGTGAAGTATATAATTAAAACAAATAAGCACTCGAGCAACAATACTTACTCTGTAATCTTTTGCAAGAAATGCATTCCCAGCGAAGTATACACCGCAAACAAATAAGGCAGCAATACAGAGAGTGTGGATCCAAGATCTGCCTTTTTGATCCCGTGGAAATAAAACCTGGATAAAAGAAATCATAAAAGAGTAGTCCTATAATAAAATAGATTGGCATTGACTAATCCATTTACTCTCTTACCGAACAAATATTCAAGAGATGCTACCATTTCACATTGATGTTACCGTAGAACTACAGCATTTAACACAACATTAAGGGAAAAAACAACATTTTTTTTTTGTTTGTTTCTAAGAGTATAGAGCTCAATAGGTGTCCCAATTAACGAATTGCACAAGTCTCTTTTTAGTTGATGAAGCAGAACATAATTCCACCAAATGAGGTCCAGTTACTTGAATTTCACACTCCATTCCCTGTGTATTAAGTAGTTTTTCTTTTTTTTTTTAGTTCCATAATCTCTGTTAGATTTTCACTCATATTCTGCAGAATTATTGTTATATAACTATTAGAAACAAAACATAAGCATCCAGGAGTTCATCCAAACAGGTCCCAATTAAGTAAGACTAATAAAACTAGAGTTGCACGGCTAACACTATTTCCTAAAAGTAGGATATGATTCTTGCTTAAGCTTATTTACATATTAGTACATCCCATAAAATCATCAATCAGAATTTGAAAATTTGTACAAAAAGAGAGAAAAGATTTCAGTCTGATGCCACGCGAGCGTTCGCTTTACGCATATAAAAGGGAAAGAGAGAACCGTTTTCCTGATTGCCGAAAAACTAAATAAAACTCAGAGCAATAAAATATTTAAAGCTAACATGTTTCAAGGATTAGAACATGACATAAGAAAATACCCAAAAACCAACCATCAGCTCAGAGCCATATAACTTTGAAATTTTCATGTATTAAATTGTTTCAAAGTTAGTCTTTTCTTTGCTTTTCATCCGTTTTCTCAGCATCCAAACAGACAATAAAGTAACATAAAACAGATACAAACAATTATATGAAACACAAACAAACACTTGATAAAACAGACATACACATACATGCCCAACTTCTTACAATTTATACAAAATTTGACTAAAACAACTATATTCATCATGTCCCAATACCAATCAATATGAAAATTGGACAAGTTAAATTAAACCCATGCACCCAAAAAAAAAAAAAACAAAAAAAGAAAAGAAAAGAAAAGAAGAAAAGAAAAAAGGAAAAAAAAAAAAGAGATCATAAGGATTAAGGAAAGATAAACACTGTAAGTACATAAACAAATACTCCAAAGTAAATTCTAAACGAAACAAGCCCAGAAAATCACAAATATAATTAGAAACAGATATATACATACATAACACATACACATGAATATGCGTAGTGAATATAAAGGCTTACACAATGGAACGACTTCATCTTGAATGAATCTCCAAAAACACCAACAGAATGGATTGATGAAAAGGGAATGAAAAAAATGGCCTTTGAATCAGAACAAAGAATCCACGTAAAGAAAAGAATAATGGAAAGGTTAAATAAAGAAGGCAATAAAGGTTGGCTTGCAAAGCGACGAAACGTCTGTACTTTGAATGTGAGAGAGAGAGAGAGACCCACTTCAACCTCCAAGTCGCAAACCCACCATCAGAGACAAGGAACAGAACTTGATTTTAATATGGACAATATATACATATATATATATATGCTTATGTAGAGGGAGAGAAAGTAGATAAGCACTAGAAGTCTAGACGACTCATGTTGCTTTGTGCTTGGTCTTGCGTTAGTGCAAGTTTAGAGAGAGAGAGAGAGAGGAGGGAACCGAGTTAGACGGCGGCTGTAGTGGTGTGGAGTTGTAAATAATCTTAACTTTAAGATCCTAATATATATGTATATATAATATAAAGTCCGTACTCGCCCGTTTGTAACGACACGTGTTCGGAAGGCCGCAATTTGGTTTGGACTAGGTTGTTTCAACTGCGGCTTCGTTTGGGAATTGGGAATGGATTAAGAAACAATTTTTTTTTTTTATTTCCTTTTTATTTTTATTAAAAAAATGAAATCGACTTTAAGAAGGCGCATTATTTTTCGTTAAAATTTGGAAAAATTAAAAATAAAAAATACTTTCCTTTTAACTTATTGTCACTAGTTAAAAAAAAAAAAAAAAAAAAACCTTGTCTTTGTGCTTACGCAAGTTGCCAAACTAGTCCCCTTACGTTTTATTTTTAATTTTGGAAAAAAAATAAAAAATTGAAACTAAAGAAAAAGAAAAGAAAAGAAAAAAAATTAATAGCCAATAATATATAGAAATTGCTTAAAGGGGCAAAAACATAAAAACCATAAAGGTCTCCATCCGAGCAGGGCCCTAGAGTCGATACCAAGGTAGACGCATGACGATGGTCCCCCCCTTTTATGGTTGTTTGAAATTGACTTGGTTTGAACTAGCTGGCTTGTTTCATAGAGGCTCTGTTTGGGAATGGATTTAAAACATTTTTGTTTTGTTTTTATTGAAAAATTCAACAGGTCAGTGGGTGATGTTAATTTTTTGTCTTTTAAATTATATTTTGGTTACTATCTTAAAAACCAAAAATTAAAAAAAAAAAATACTTTCTTTTTAACTTATCTGAAACAAAAGGTTGCTTCCCCCGCTCTTTTTTTTTTTTATATAGTTTTTATTTTTTGTTTAAAAGCAAGTTTCCAAATTAGCTCCTTTTTCCCTCTTACTTTTGTTTTTTTGTTTTGAAAAAAATAAATCTTAAATTAAAACCCACATAAAAAAGAAAGAGATTAATGTTACTCTTGTTTTTTTATTTCATTTTTTTTTTTTTTTTTTTTTTACCATACTAAACATACTTTTGTGTCCTCAATTTGAGTGCGTAAAACAGAGCAATAGAAAAGAAAATATGTGGCTCTGGTGACTTTACCCGTACGCCTACGGCAGAG
>JAVXUM010000036.1:18991726-19010203 GCA_035590655.1 Pouteria glomerata
GGCTTATTGCTCAGCCAAATTAACTTTATCTGGGTGCTTCGCACTAATATTGTGAACTCAGAGGACACCAACGTATTACCCGTTGGATTTGTGGAAGAAATTGGTGACCGTGGAATGATTGTCCCTTGGTGTTGTCAAAGAAAAGTGCTTGCACATCCAGCAACAGGAGGATTTTTAACCCACTGCGGGTGGAACTCAATTCTGGAAAGCATTTGGTGTGAAATACCATTCTTATGTTTTCCTCTTGCCGCCGATCAATGCACCAATCGTAAATTAGTAGTGGATGATTGGATGATTGGGATTAATCTCTGCGATGATAAGAAGCTTATCGTGACGAAAGAGGAAGTCTCGGAGAAGATTACTTGTCTGTTGAGTGGAAAATTTAGGGATGAGATTAGGAAGAAGATTAAGAAGGTGAAACAAACATTAGAAAATGCCCTGACGGCCACTGGATCATCAGAAATAAATTTTGATCAATTTATTGAGGATCTCAAGATCTCCATTCAGATGAAAAATGGGAGCTCAGTGGAGGCAAAACAATGATGGGTGTTGGTCCAATGGCACTTGGCATTAATTAAGGTGCCTTTTTACATTAATGGTATTGTTTTCTTTGGATTGCCGTTCTGTAATAATAGCATCAAATGTTTGTCTTCATATTATGAAATATTTTACAGCAATAGAAACCCTTTAAATGAGTTTAAATGCATTAAATTTAGTAGAGCCAAAGAATAAATGTTGGCATCTAATAATTAATTGTTGTATTTGCACAGATTCTGTTAGGATGGATGCATGTCAGCAAAACTTTCAAATATAGGAGTGAATAACGACACAAATTTGTGAACCGCCTCAAATTGACTTAGAATAAATAAGTTTGGATGAGTGTATGTCATACCACAGTACTCGGGGCCCATAGATGATCCAATAATAAAATGCATATAATTGGATTGGTAAAAGAAAATACCTACATAATATACAGGTTTAAACATGTTATAATATGTACTGGATTAAATAGTGTAATAAGGTAATAGATACCCAATTTAGTAAAAATAAGAACACGTTGTGCCAAATAATTGAACTAGGCATTCCTAATAGTGCTGTAAATAGGTTGAGTTGACTTGTAACTCAACCTGACCTAACTCGAAAAATAGCCCACCCCTCGCTTCCATATAACTCGCCACGACCCTGCCCTTTCCAGCCTAGGGAGGGGCTTGGGGCACCCTGGGCCGACCCGTGACCTGCCCTGTGAAACGCCTCTCGCGCCTCGTCTCAAGTCAGCAAAGACTAGAATTTTATATATTTTGTGTCAATAATAGAAATTCTATTAGAGGTGCTTGCTCATGATAATCCTCTAATTTTAAAATTTTACATTAGATAGCTCAAGTACTAATTATTTTTTAAGAGGATGAGAATAATACGGACGTAAATATAAACTAGTTCCTGAGCCAGTTGGATCGTCAAAAGTCTAAGAAAACTCACAAATATTGGTGGACCTGACGACGTGGCAATTATGTTGATAGGGACCATGATGAAATTTCCATTTCCAATATTCCCAACAAAAATGCAATATGAATTGGATATGTTTATTTAAGAATTAAGAATTTTTTTTGGGAGATTATTTTATTTACTTTCCTTTGATAGTGAGATTTTATTTTATTTTATTTTATCCATCGGCTATACAAAGGTTAGGAATTGTAAGAGATTGATAGTTTTTCATTATTGATTAGAATATTATAGACTTCTTTGAACTTTTTTTTTTCTCTCTAACTTTCATCTAAAAGATTAAAGTTTATTGCTTCCGATTGTGTCACCTTTAATCTTAGCTAATTTAGGGGCATAATACGGTTCTCCAACAATTATTCATATTTATATTATGTTGGAGGAAGGAGCAACACAATTCTCCAGCAATACGCATCGTGAGATGTGTAACATAGATTCCCACGGGTGCTAGGTTTATATATATATAATTGGTTGTAATTGGTGAACAATACTTAAATGAGTGAACGTAAAGAATGGATTGGATGTTGCAATGAGATTACATTCTATCATTTCTTGTTGCATGAGAATGCATTAGTTATTGTTATATATTGATATAATACGATTGTTAATTATAATGATGTCTAATGTTCATGATATTGATAATGCGTTTTATTATAAATTTAGAGTAATAAATGAAAGAACTATGGCAATTTGATTTTATAGGATACATAGGCACCTTAGCTTAAGTTTCTTTTGTCCGTCTTAGCTTCGCTTAGGCATTACTGTGTCTAATTATATTAACCCTCCAGTATTTGGTACAATTGATTGTAACTGAGTCAAGATGCTTAGATTGATCTATAGATGGAGTTCTTCCATTTGTTTATTAGCACTTTTAATTGGGCAACTCGGGCTGTAGGTCCCAAATATGGAAGTATAACTTTGTTATTATGTTACGTGAATTGTAATATTGTTATAATTAATGTTACAACTATGTACGCCTTTGTCTTACAATTACTAATGTGTAACATTTGATTATTTATTATACTATTTAATTTTATTAATATGGGAATCAAGGACGAGTATGAGGATTGGTGGAATGTTGATATGATTTGACCTTAGCTTAGTTTTTTTTTTATTATTACTTAGTTTAAATTTAATTCTCATATTTTAATATCATCTAATCTCCATTTTTGAGATTAAGGGTTTGACATGACAAAAAATAGTTTTTTTTTTTATTTTTTTCCCTATCAAATGCATGGATGGATATGATAAGAGCACATTCTAGGCGTACGATTTAATTTGTTTTAGTTTGATCGGGAGTTGAATTCGACTTTAGGTTATAAAAATGTCTGACACAGTTCTTATTAGTTCAAAAGTAAACTTATGATCATAATTTTGGTTACTTTTAGAGACATAATCATAATTTATCGATTAAAACTCATCTTCAACTTATAACTAGTTAGGATACCAAAATGTGTCCCCTGGTTGAAAATATTAGAGGCTTTGTTGTCCATCTTAAAGGTCAGCAGATTTTTTTTGGCAATTATACATCAATACAAAGTCGCATCTCCAAGAGACAGATATATCTATGTTTTCCCATTATAGCTAATTTTCAAGCCATTCGACAATGTTAGAGATACAGATTTTGTAATATGCAGCACAGTGCAAGAGATTGAAACACAGACTATTTTGGCTCTTCGAGCTGAAATGAGAATTCTTTCAATAGGACCAATTTTCCCAATAGGGTTCACTGAAAGCATTGTGCCCACTAGCCTGTGGCCCGAGCCCGACTGCACCCATTAGCTCAACAACAAGCCTCCATACTCAGTCTTGTATGTCTCATTTGGTGGCCTTGCCCATGTAAAAAAAAGTGATCTGCAAGAGATGGCTAATGGGTTGTTACTCGACGGAATTAGTTTTATTTGGGAGTTTCGCTCTAATATTGTGGGCTTCAACGATACCAATCCTTTGTCCGTTGGATTTGAGGAAGAAATTGGTAACCGTGCGATGATCATACTTGGTGATGTCAAATAAAAATACTAATACATCCAGTGATTGAAGAGTTCTTGGCACACTATGCGCGGAATTCAATGTCGGAAAGAATTTGGCGTCAGATATTATTATTATGTTTTCCTTTCCTGAGTGATCAAATCACTAATCGAATTAATAGTGGATGATTGATTGGAATACTGGAATTAAAATCTCCCATGCGAAGTTGGTCACAAAAGAGAAAGTCTCGAAGAAGATTAATCGTATGATGAGTGAAAATGGTCAAGATCAATGCGGGAAGCAAATCAGGGAGCTAAGAAAAAAGTGAGATACCGCAATAAAAGTCAATGGATCATGAGAGAAAAATTTTGACCAATTCATCAAAGAACTCAAGGTCAATATTCAGAACAAAAATGGTTTCCAATAGGCCAAAATTAACAAAAATGGCCTGTCTAATTTTACTTGAATTAAACGATGTGGCTTTTTTTTCCTTTTTTTGGTTGGGGAGGAGGGATTTTCTATTAACAATTGTGACATAACAAGTATTTTTCAAAATGTTAGGTGTCACCTATCATACATGTTTTGCGCTTATTTTTTATTTTGTATTTTACCTCAGAATTATCAAAAATGACCTTTGCAATTTTACTTAAATTAAAAGGTGTAGCTTTTTTCCTTTTTTGGGGGATAGGGGGATTTCTATCAATAATTGTGGCATGACAAGTATTTTTAGAAATGTTAGATGTTATTTGGTATACATATTTTGAGTTTGTTTTTTATTTTGTATTTTTGAAAACAAGTACAATAATTTAAAACTCATTTTGCCACTCGTATTTTCAAAATTTGTTTTTGAAAGTAAGAAATAAATTTATACATAAAATATAAAATGGTCAAAAGTAATTTTAAATATTTTTAATCCAAAATAAGCAAAATCCCAAAAAGCCAAAAACAGAAATATCAGATCAAATGCATTTTTTGTTTTTCTTATTTAAAAATTTTTAAAGCATAAAATACATTAAAAAAAAAAAAAAAAACAAACAAACAAACACCACCTCATTGCGGGGTCGTTGACGAGTCACTGTGAAGTAAGTCATGGGATGCATCGTGCACATGGAGACTTTTGTGTGGTTGAGTCCCACAGTTTTAGGGGGTATTTAGTTATTAAAATTTTAATCAAAAAAATATAATAAAAATATAATAATTTGACCTAAATATGATATGTAATAAAATTTAATTAAAAATTAATAAAAATTAATAAATTTAAATTAATTTTAGCCTTAAACCCAGTTGGCATGACAATCCAATTTCCAGATGAAGACTTGTTTCCTCCTGTGGCCCTGTGCAAATTTGAGTATCAATCTGGGTCTGATAGTTCCTAACTCTGATTTAATTTATAAGTATACTAGAAGTTGTACATCCCTGATATACGAAAACATAATTTAATATACAGAAAGTTCAAATGTTAATTTGTGACGTAAATTTACATGAAAATTTATAAAAATAATCTGTAAAGGTAAAAATCACATATTAAAAAAAATTAAGATATCTATACAATGTTTAGTAAATGTGTAAAATTTTATTATTTATTATAAATATTTTTAAAAAAAATATTAATTTAAAAATTTTTATAAAAAAAATTCAAAAAAATATGAAAAGAGTGAGAGAGTGTGTTTTTACGTGAAATGACCGAAATACAACCAAATTAAAAAAAAAAAAAAAAAAAAAAAAAAAAAATTCTGATCACTAAATAAATCAACAATTAAAAATATCTCAAACTCAAATATTGAGTTTCCTATCATATAGAGTTATGATAATTAATACATGAAGATTTCTAAGAATGCATAGCCAAGGCATAAAAGATTCTAGAAGTAATTTTTAGATTAATAACAAATTATTCAATATAATGTATTCAAATTAACTACATCTAGATTTTTTTTTTATATAAATAAACTGGGGAGATATATACTGTTTCTCACGCACATCTAACTTAAGCCAAAAATAGAACTAATGTAATTTTTGGAAGGAGTATATCCATAAAACACTCAAACTAATCCCAAGAACACTACATTTGGATTATTAAAATAGATTTTAGTATGTAATGATTACATTATATTTTAAGTGTGAGTAATAATGTATTCATATAATTTAACTACTTTTTGCTACGAGTGTAAAAATTAACTTACAAAGAATACAACCTTTTAAAAATATTTAGTTTAATAACACATTATTGTTCTTAATAAAATATTTATTATCATTTACTCTAATAAAAATATTATTTTTATTTTTATATCACATTAATGTTTTAATAACAATTAATTTTAATTTTAATAAAATATTTTTTTAATAATCCATTTTAATATTAAATTGTTATTTATTTTAATAATAAATTATTGTTTTAAATTAATTAATTCTAATTTTAATAAATCAATTAAATAATAAATTATTACTTGTTGTAATAAACCAATTATTATTTTTTTTTATAAATTTTAATAAATTATTATTTTAAGACTAAATTATTATTAGCTACAATATTTATTATAAATATGGGTAGAGAAGCGAATAGTAACACTACATCATCTTGACTCTTTAGAGTAACACTTACTCTCAATTTGAAGATAAATGATATATTTTATGCTCTAATTTTGAATTTGTGTAACTTTTCACTTATTTTAATTTCCCACCAAATGTCAACCATCATCTACCTTTGCTAGCAAAGAGCCAAATTCTATACACCATTTCTAGCAAAGAAGAATTGTAAGAGGGGATGAAATATAAAAAAAATTAAAAAATGGAGTGCATTTAAAACAAATAAAACAACAAATATGATCCATACATATCAATGTGTTAACCACAAGGCTTGTTCACAGACAAGCTTAGTTCCCAACAGGGTTCACCAAGGCCATTGCGGCCACTGGCCTATGGTTCGAGTTTGATTGCACCCGCTGGCTCGATAGTAAGCTTACTGGCTCGATTTTATTTGTCTAATTTGGGAGTCTTGCCCGTGCTACAAAACAATGATCTAAGTAGAGATAGCTAATGGGACATAGAATTGTGGAGGCAAGGAAAAAAAGAAAAGATAATTAAAATTACTAATATACGTAATTTTTGCCTATTTAACGCAGTAAAAGTTAAATTTTTTAATAATTATCTATTTATTTTAATCTTATTTTTTTAATTCAATAAAAAAATGAAATACATTTGACTTTTTTTTTTTTACTCTATTTTATATTCTTATAATTTTTCTTCATTATTTTTTTTCCATAAATTCATATCCCAAACATATTCTTAGAGAAAATTAAATGTCTGATGAGTGAAAAATCAAGGGATGAGTTTAGGAAGCAGGTGAACAAGGTGAAAAGGACATTATAAAATGCATTGTCACCTATTGGATCATCAGAAATGAATTTTCGCCAATTCATCAAAGATGTCATAATCAGCATTCAAAGGAAAAATGGGGACCGACGTTCGGACAAAGACGGCCCAGCTAATGGCACCTAAACATCTAGTTGTGTACTTTATTGTGTATAAACAATTGCTAAAATCTCATTGTATTTGCTAGAAACCAATCGCTGTGTGTTTGTCATCAATTTGCTTAATCGCAACGACATCAAGGAGGGGGACAGGGTGGTTGTGTTATGTGTTAATGTAATTCTTCTGCCACTGCGTGCTTATTGATACAAGGCTTTGTCGTCAGTTTGTTAGAGGCTTTGTATATCTCACTGTTATTCGTCTAAATATTACTTTTGCAGTTCATTTAGTGAGTCAGTTCATGACTACTTCTCATTCTACTTATTATATTGTTGTACTTCGTATCCTTCATTACATCAAGGGTATCTTATTTCATAGTTTTCACTACTCTGCACATTTTTCTTTAGAGTTTCGTCCGTATTCTGATGCTGATTGGGCTAGAAACCCTACTAATTGACTGTCCACCACCGGTTTTTGTTTCTTCTTGGGTTCTTCCCTTATTTCCTGGCGTATTAAGAAGCAATCTCTAATTGCTCACTATAGTACTAAAGCTAAATACTATGCCTTTGCAAACACTATTCAGGAGCTTCTTTGACTTCGCTGGTTACTTGCCGATATGGAAGTTTTTTCCCAAGGGCTATTACTATTTACTGTGACAATCATAGCGCTATCAAAATTGCTCATAATGATGTATTTCATGATCGCACTAAATATATTGAGTTAGATTGTCACTTTATTTGCCAACATGTTTCAGGTGGCACTGTTCATCTTCAAGCAATCACTTCTGCAGATCAGATCACAGACATTTTTACCAAGGGTCATTCTCCAAGTTGTTTTGCTGATCTTGTTTCCAAACTGAAGGTGATTAGCGTTTTACCACCTTGAGTTTGAGAAGGATGTTAATGTATATTTATAATTCTTGATAATTAAAATTTAAGTAGTAGAGTTTGAGTAGGACTATGACAGTAGAATTTGTTTTCTACTTTGTTTCTCCTCTGCACCTTTATAAATAGGCTTGCTCTTTCATTGTAAACACACAATTCAATACAGAATTTTTCTTATTTTCCATTTATTCTTTTCTCTTATCATTATGGTTAGAAGTAACTTTTAGATTTTGGTTGTTTAGATAAAGGTTTTGTTAAGCGAAAATAAAAGAGAAGTTGATTCAAAATTACTTCTCTTATTTGATTTGTATAGGAAAATAGTATAGAAAAAATAATAAGATTTGAAAAATTAAAAATAATTAAGTTAGAAAAACTATATTTTCTAATCAACTTAAAGAAGAACATGCATTTGGAATTTTTTTATTTTATTTTGTTCAATTCTTTTTTTTTTCTTTTCATTTCTTTTCTTGTCCCTCGCCAAATCCTCAATCCAAACACACTCTTGATGCAATGCTAAATGCTAGCATCAAACTAGCAGCACCCAACTGGCAAGCCACTTTCCAGATCATTACTGCTCTCCTAACTATGGTCCTGCCTAAATTTAAGTTCATCTATGAATGTCTTATAAGTTCTTTGCTAAATGAACAAATTCTAACCACCTCTCCATAGGTATAGTGATGCCTCTTAAGATAACTCAAAAAGAATTTGGTAGACCAATCAAAATTTCTAAGGAACCAATAGCTGAACCAACCAATTTTCTGTCCATTTGCTGTCCAAATCACAAAATAGTGGTTCAGATATCTAAATTTAGAACTAAAAGAGAGTGATGATATAGTGAATCCGGATGAGTGCTAAATGATCCAGACCGGGTCTGGGTCTTCGACGATTATGCTGTCTTTACACCGGTGTGGTACCTGCCAAAGAGGCTTTGATGCTTAAGTTAGCAAAAAAGCTTGAGAGAATATTTCGATAGAGTAACAGTAAGGCCAAAGTAATCTGTATGTACCTGGGCACCGAAGGTCGATATATATATGTGTGTGTATTAAGCTTGTATGGATACTATATATACGAATAGTACTGAATCATACTTATTGTTCAATCAAGGCTCGCCACGTGTATTCACGGATCCCCATGCTGATATCACTCAATTAGTTATCAAAACCGTTAGTGGGGCAAGTAGCACCTCTGCAAGCGAGTATCATGGAATATATCAGAGAGTGGCTATACGCATGACCATGATGTAAGCATTTTTGTCTTATATGAGAAGATCGAACCAATCTCCCGACCTTATGGTCGGTCGGGGAATTAGTACACTTCTAGTCGGGAATGAGTGTTCAGTCAGGTCGATAATACCAGTTGAGTTCATTTGGGCATGATCATCGGTCGGGTATGGGTATTCAGTCAGGTACTAGTATTCGGTCAGATACACCCTATCAGATGCCCCTGATTCCTTCGGTCACAGAAGGTGGCCGAAAGGAATTCAATATACATTCAGGCATGACCATTGGTCGGTCGGGAAAGGAAGGCGGAATCAACAGTTGGCTAAGAAGATGGAGGGAATTCCAGTAATTTTAAATATAAACATATAAATAAATATACATATATACATATTCGTACATAAGAATTGGAAACTGTTTCGTTAAAATCTTTAATTTATCACTTAATCACAATTCAAGTTTCACGTTTTTCACGAAGAAGGGAAACAAGAATCGAAAGATGTTACGTTAAAAGTTCGTGATTTTGAATTTAATTTGACTACGTCAAAGGTTTAAAAATCAGGTTTGAAACTCCAAAGTCCTTTTCCAGTGATTTCAAAGAATATAGATAAAGAACTTTGTTTTTGAAATTCTTTTCATAAATCAAATTAAAATCCAAAAAAAGTGTATATACGCTTACATATACACGTTATGTATATACACTTAGGGTTTTCAATTACTTTGATTTCCTTCACCTTACTTTGAAAACCAACCAAGGTTATGGAGATTCTAGCCTAGCATATTCGCATACTTCATCTTAAATCAATAAAGAAAATAACTTAAACTAATACGAATGAAGGTAAGAGAAATAAGAGCCAAAAAATAGTGAAACATAAACCCTAGATTCTAACTACGCACGCGAAGAACATTCAAACATTCAAACGAAAGTAAAACTAGAAACTAAACATGAAATAAAGATCAAAAATGCAAAAAACTTTTATTAAACATAAAATAAATAAATATCGTACTTCGAAGATCCAAAGCAAAAACAATCAACATTGACTACGAATCAACGAACATCAAGGAATCATCCAAACGTAATTTAAAAAAAATAAAAATAAAAGAAAAAGAAAACCCTTAAAACTATAAAGAAAACGACTGGAAAAAGAACTGAAAGAGAGCCCCCAAAACACCCAAGGTTTTCTATTTCTATTACACATTAAAACCCTAGAAGAAAAAAAAAAACATACAGAGCTCTATGATAGACGCTTGGTCTGGACAGCCAGCAAGGGTGTTCAGATGGCAGCATTGTTAGTTCAAAACGCACTTGGGTGTCTGGACGGTACCAAGGGGCATCTGGACCACCAAGTATCATTTTTTAGCTTGTAAAGGCTTAGTTCCTCTCGGCTATTCGGACCACTTCAGAGGGGTGTCTGGACCACATTGTCCAGAACCTCCTCCTAACACTGTTCTTCTGCTCTATTTGGTGTTCCAATCCATTCTTCACTTCCGGTTATTGCTCCGTCCTGTTCTTTTGCTTCTTCTTCTCCGTTTTCTTCATCACTTATCAAAGAGATATCCTCATTTTTACTGTATTGAAGAAAACACACCATGTAAGTATAAACAATAATATTTATACAATTTATTCATGAAATGCTTGCATTCTACCCTAGTTTGTCGGGTTAATAATTACACTTTTCATGTGTAATAAACAGTGAAGAATCATCGGCCTCAGAGTCAAAAACTGAACAGGAGAATTTCATGGCATTTACTGCATTTATACAAAGCTTGAAAGATGAAAGCGCTGAAAGTGATACTAAAATTAGTGGAGCTGAAGATTCAGATGAGGAAGAACCAGATCTTCAAGAAACGTACAATGAATTGTACAAATAATATCACAAATTATTAAAGAAAGAAAATAAGTTGAAAGAGAAAGTGAAGCTGGGAGAAAATGAAAAGAATAAACAAATCGATGAGATAGAAGAACTCCTTAAGAGGAATTCATAAATGATAACAAGAGATGCATTCCTATTCAATAAGCTTGAAGAAAGTCAAACTGTAGAAAGGAAAGCTATAACAGAGAATGACGAACCCAAAAACAAGATTGAATGTCTTGAATTTAATTTAAAAAATGCTAAATTGTCTTGTTCTAAGTTTGATGCAGGATCAAAACAATTGAATGAGATTTTAAGTGTTCAAAGACCTTCTAAGGACACCTCTGAACTAGGATATAAAGGAATATCAAAGAAGAAAGTGGAGCCTGAGTTCGTCCCATCAGGTTCAAAATTTTTGGAGAATGAGTTTGAATTAAATAAAGTAACAGTGAGTAGTCCTGTTAAAAAAGGCAAGTTTCTACCCTCTAGTGCAAAATTCAAAAATTATTTTTTCAACAATAAGAGGGAAAAGAATCAACATTTTCATTCAACAAAAATTTTTCAAGAGCCTTCGCCCACTTATAGGAAATTCATTCCTATTTGTCACCATTGCAGTTTGAAGGGTCATATCCGACCTAACTGTCATAAACTCTATGGTTTGCCTAAGAGTTATAGTCATTGAAGGATTGAAAAGTCTCATTTTCAAA
This sequence comes from Pouteria glomerata, assembly GCA_035590655.1. NCBI lineage: Eukaryota > Viridiplantae > Streptophyta > Magnoliopsida > Ericales > Sapotaceae > Pouteria > Pouteria glomerata. The sequence goes on from JAVXUM010000036.1 coordinate 19,003,318, forward strand.
ACAATCAAAAGAATTTTCTGTCAAATCAATTTCAAACTCTTTTGAATGTGACTGAACATTTGACTCGAGAGATAAAAAATTTAAAAAAATATTATAATCTCTCTTTTAACCAAAATCAGACTAAGAGAACTCCATTTTATACTTCTAAAAATTATGATCAAAATTTTCATAAGACAAGACGTATTTGGGTTCCCAAGTCTGAAGTGGTGAAAGCTGATTTCTTTACTAAACCTCTTGATCTTTAAAGATTTAAGTTTCTAAGGAATCCTATGGAATGTGTTCTTTGAGTTAATATCCATGTATTTGTTTCTTTTATTTATTTATTTATTTATTTATTTATTTATTTATTATTTAAAAAAAACGGATGCATGTTATTATGTTCATTTTATGATCTTGGAGAATTAGAATTTTTTGCATTTATCCCTCAGACTTGTATATACTCTTTTCGATATTGACTTGCTGAGTACTATCATGCTTTTGGGGTGCCTATTAAAACACTACTTCGGATCTTAGTACTTCTCAAACTATTACGTGTGTATTACTTATAGTTTGTACTTGATCCAGTACCTTGTCTACATACTCTTTGTATACTTATAATAATGGCCAGACTCTTTAGAAAGGGCTACCACAAGGGATAGTGTGAAGTCACCGGTGCCACAGCACATCAAGTGAGAAAAATCACTATGGTAAAATCGGGAGGGCTACCTACCTTTGAAGTGAGTGAAAGCCGCCAAACTATAGTAGAATAAGGGTCGTTAAGTTGAACATTGCAATCTTAAAAAAAAATAAAAATACTTGAAAAAAAAATAGAGAATATGTGAGGTTGTAGGATATTCCCAAGCATACAGAGTTCTTCTGAACATTGGTATAGGTGATAGGAAATTTTATTCTTCCAATACACTCTTGATAGTGTTTGAGCTCTTGGAACAGATTGTTTGGAGTTTCGCACACACTGCACAGGCATTTGTTTCCTATTAATATGACTTTCATTTTTCTCAGTATTCATAATTATGAAAAATTTATACAAGTTTGAGTGTGCATATTTGGCAATTAGTTTTTCCTTCTCTGGGTTCATGAGATAGCTTATTTCATGTCTTTATATTTATGTATTTTTCATTTTTTTTAATGAAATTTTATGTGGATCCTCTCATAAACTTTTTCTTTTGATGACCTTTTAAGCTTAATCTTTAAGGTTACTTGGTTTTGGTGTTTTCAATAATTTTATTTTGAGATATTTAATATTTGGTTTTAAAGGTGTGTTAAAAAAATTAGGCATAATTTTTTTTCAGATTTAAAAAAAATGAAATAAAAATTTCATTTATTTTAAATTTTGGGCATATTTTTTTTGAAAAAAAAAAAAATCTTAGGATTCTACAGGAACTAAACTTTCACTTATGTGAGTTGCTTTCAAGTTGACGGAGTTTTTAATGCCATAATAATAGATTTGCTTGGACTATTCAATTTTTTTTTTTTTTTTTTTTTTGTAGTATGAAACTTTCTTCAATTATTATTTTTCTGCTAGCAGCTTAAATGATCAATTGTATAGAGTTTGTCCATTCTAAGTTCCTGTTGATTTGCTAGTCTTGTTCTGTGTCTATTATTTTTATTTATTTATTTATTTTTTTGATAGTCAATATGCTTCTGTAGGCCTCTCAGTGTGTCAAATATTGCATGACAAAAAAAGAGGAGACTACAACTTGTATTCGACTCTCTAATATTTGTATTACAGACAGATTTTTGATACTAATGAGTTAAAATTTTTTTTAGAAATTTATTTATTTCAGGGATTTGAAGACATATCAATGGTCAAGGGGGAGATTACAACTTGTATTTGAGTCGTATGTTGAGGAGGAGTCAAATGCTAGGATTTGAGCATGGAATTGTGTCTTTGGTCTTTGTTTGGTTTTTGTCACGCAATTCTCAAGGGGGAGATTGTAAAGTTTAATTTTTAAGTGTGACAATTGCGAGTCAATAAGTTTATAATATTTGTAATTTTCGTATTAAGTCTTAATTGGTCAAGTTGTTCCTCAATGCAAAAATTCTGAAATATTCTTTTCTAATTCTATTTCCATATTGAGAATGGGTGGAATGAAAATAAATATCATATATTCTGCCAGACGTATTATGAACACTTTGGTGAACACTTTTGTGAATACTTTTGGAACACTTTGAAAGGCAATAAATCATATTGTGCTAGAGGTAATCAAAAATGAAGACATACAAAAAACAACACTTGATCGCTTGAAGGTTTTGAAGGTGGAAGAACATCTCTAGGTTCTAGGAGGTGCCGTTCGGGTTTAAGAATGGAGTCAATCACACGAGAGAAAATTTACTACGGGTTCTAGCAAACAAGAGGTACTTAAACTAGGACGGGTGTCGGGTCAAGTCATGTATGGTAAACTCTTATAATCTTCGATTTTATAGTAGATTAATTTTCAAGAATGATCGTCTTATAGACTCGAGATTTTTTTTTAGAAGTGATTCTAGGGTTTTACCTCATTAAATTCTGTATCTATTTTATTTTCGTTTGTGTTTATTTGCGATTGAGATTTTTCTCCTTATTTTTAGTTTTTCAGAAAGACTTTTCTTTTTATTGCTTTAAACCATTATCAATTTAGGGACAACTCTAACATAAGGGAATCAATTGATTTCATAACCATCTTTCTTCATTAATTCATTGGTTGAAAGTTGAGAGAATGCTCTTATATGAGACGACGAATTAAATTATTAATTCTTGACACCCACCTTATCCCATATTTGATATTTAAAAAAAAAAAAAAACGAATATGAAATCCATTTGGGATGCACTACCATAAGGGTGTTATATATTTTCTTTGTCCAAATTAATTTTCTGCCAAAATTTAAAAATTTAAAATTTTTTTGTCACATTTATTAAATTATACCTCTTATTTCACTATATATTTTATTAACCAAAGGCTAAGGACTTAAATCCTACAATATATCTATATTCATACATTATACCATATTACTTTTCTTTCATTCCCCAATCAAATGTATTCATAAACACAGAGCCACCATAGAACGTTCCTTGATATCAACTCATTTGTCTGCATCCCACTAATATGGTGGGACTAATCCCTCCTCATCTTATGAAAATACAAATAGTAGACAAATTATTAATACAATAATCCAAACAAGATCAATACACAAAGTGGAAGATCACAAATCAAGACAAATCATGCTTTCACCCAATCAAAACATTAATCTGTAAGTTCCAATATATACAATTTAAAGAGGAGGTAGGACCAACTAAACAGAGCACACTGAATCAGAGGCATGTCTTTATCTTCAATTATTCTCTACTCAAATTGGGACACCTACCCTCCAGTTTTTGACTGCCCCAAGTCCAAGGTACTCTTTTTTCTTCCCTCAACATAAAAAAAAAACAAAGACTCTGCATCACATGAATTCTCAGCCATTCATATCACTTTTAAACAGTTCAAAAACAAAAACAAAAGACCAAATCATATGCAAAAGGGCCCCATTTGGAAAACTATTACTTTAATTTCTCCTTTTTTACAATAATCACACCAAGACAACAACCAATTTTCCTTTTCTACAATAAGACACCAAGACCAAGACAATCACCCCCATCAAATTTCAAAACAAATTGATCAAAAGTCCAGAGCCTCTCACAAGGGACATGATTTCTATACCAAATTCCAATTCCCCTAACCCTACCACACTTTCTAATTAAATTCCAAATTCCTTCCTACTGTTTCTTTCAGCAGCAACGTTAAGAAGCCTTGAGACACCCTGAGTCCAGATATCATACTCCCTCTGGTTCCGGCACTCAAATTCGATGACACCACGTGGTGAAGTCTTCAATCCGAAGTATCGGCGGTCTTCACCACCCTCGAGCAAGTGGCGGCCCGGCCATGCTGGGATATCTTTACATACTTCCAACACCACATCTGTAAATTGAAAGTGGGGAAATTAAAGATGCCATCTTTTGATCCTTTCAAAGTTTAGTGGTACATTCCTTTCTCAAATCCCTATATAGAAGAAGACCCACTCCTCCATCTCAGGTTGGCACTAAGAAAGACAAAACAATGAACTTACTCTTTTTCTTTTTTGTGATGGTCCCAGCAGCATGCCTGCTCTTCATCTTCAGTATCACCTGCAATCCAGAGGCAGGTTTTAGAAACTAAAGACTGCTAAGAAAGATTAAAAAAAAAAAAAGCAGATTCGTTTGGTCTATCACTCATAATCATCCTTTCGTTCTTTATTCATAACTTCAACTTTTGTACTGAATCATTAACTATGCCTAGCCCCCACATTATCTTCAAATATCTAATCAAGTACCGCTTATCATACAGCCATACAAGGGAGACATCCAGTGCAATTGAACCAAAACTTTCAGTTGTTTATCTTTTACAGAGCTTTACTGTTCAGCATCCAACAAAAAGATCTCACTTTAACCCTACTAAAACACAATTACCAAAGAACATCTTCTCATCTCGGACTGTTTCAAAAAAACATTGAAATTGGGGGAGAGGAGGTTCGAAGGTGAAAGGTAACGAACCTGACCCAGTTTGTTGATATAAACAGACACAATTTTCCAATGAAGATCTCCTGCATCCACGAAGTAATCAAACATTATCCTCTCAATATTTATGTTAGTGAGATTGTTAACCACATAATAACAGCCATCCAATAAAACATGAGATCTAAATGAAACAAACAGTAAGACACCTTTACGAGTTCGCTTCAGGAGTTCACAACCTCTGGCCAGCAACTCCCTACTGCAGATGCCAAGGAAATTCTCTTCCGGTACAAGCTCATCACTGAAACTACCATTCGAACTTCCATTACTTCCATTACCACCTCCGCCGCCAACCCCAATCCCTTTCTCCACAGGAATCACTGCAGCTATATTCCACACTTCTTTCAATGTCCTTGCCTTCAAAGTGGCTGCCCCACGCAGAGCTACATCCTCACCACCAAAGCAAAATTAATAGATATAACAACAATTGCAAGGTTAGTAAATGATTTTCAGAAAATGTTACATTCTTAATTGAACCACCTAGCTTCCATTACATAATTCTAGTGATATGCACCAATGTTCCTTCAATATCAAAACTGCTAATAAATTAGCTGTATACTAGCAGTGGCAACCACGTGATTAAGTAGGATTCACAAAAGTCTGAGTCTCTGCAGACACCAATTGAAACCGAGTAACCATTGTTAAAGGCTACGATGGGGGCCTCGCTATGCCTGCAAGACCCACGCCATTGGCAATCCCTGGGTTTAAGTGGGAGACCTTCAGCCTAGGACTGTGATGGAGCTACCCAAGTCCGTTATTTTCTCTTCAACAAAAAAAATAAAAATAAAAAGGAAAAAAATAGCAACACAAAACTAACACATACCTGTAGCTGCTGCTGCTGTTAAAGTCATGATATCTCCAGCTGATCTAACATTAACAGCAGAACTAACGACAGAAGCAAGGTGCTCACGCTCTGCGCCCATGGCCTCAGCAGCTTCAACACACTGCGCTGCCACCAATGTGGCAGCCGAGGCAACTGCCATATCCGTCTTTGCCATCTGCTCCTGTTTCCCTGACCCAGAAGAGGCAGCAGTGGCAGCAGCAATTGCAGCCACAGCTGCAGCAACCCCAGCCACCGAGACGGCAGCATGAAGCTGTGCATTGTGAGCTCTTGCCTCTTCCTTTTTCTTCTCTCTCCTATCCTTCAACCATCTTCCCACAGTCTTGCCTCCACCTCCACCTCCTACCACTGCACTACTGCCACCAGCGGCCCAATTGTACTGATTGTTTACTGTGTTGTTCAACCGAGCAAACTGAAAAAGCATATCCACATCAACATCATAATTGAATGATCATCAGCATTAAATTTCTAAAATTGACAGATGGGTGTGCTATGAACATCCCCACCCACTTTGCGGTCTCATGGTTCATGATTCATAAATGTTTCCAGAGCTCAACACCACAGGATAGAATTGAACCACGTCAAGGTGTGATAAATTAGGGAGTCCCAGAGAATCGGCCCTCTCAATATACCATCAAAAACACGAGAGACTAAAACCAACCACCAGTGGATAATACAACACGTGTAATTATTAGTACACATACAATTAAAACAACTTTACAGGAAATCTAGCAAATTTGGGAGATTTGCCTATGTCTACGAAACCAACAGCCAGTGGATGGTGCAACATAACCGAGTATATATTTGTAATTATGTACACATACAATTAAAACAACCAAACCCAGGAAATAGGTACAAATACAATTGCATTTGTCTACAACATTTAATCTAATAGGTACATATGCGTATACACAATAGTGAATTCCAGACAAGTTAAAATAGCAGTTCACGAGGTGACAAGGGGTTTCCCTAACCACCCAGCAAATTTTATCATACAGGGATTATTGTTATCATCAGGGTTGTGAGCCGATTTTAAAATTGTGCTTCTTCATGATCCACATAACATCAGGGCTGCAAGCCGATTTTGATAGGATGATTTACAGCAAAAATGAAAATTTTTTAACTTATTTTTGCTGTGAACTGGCCGATTTTTGATCAGATGAGTCGTAATGTTGATTTCACGGGACTAACATAACCTTAGCCTCCCCTCCTTTGCTTAAGGGGTGGGATAGAATAATGGGGAAAAAAACATAAGTATCTCATATTTTATCTTGGCAATCATACAAAAATAGAGTGGAACTGAAGAAAATGAACCCAACAAGTTATACAGCTTTTGGTAAGAAATAAGTTGTTTGGAGCTCTGATAAATTCTGAAAAACTCTCCAAAATTCTAAAATTCTATATTACTTTTTACACATTCACACCTATTACAACTTTAGAAAAAATTACATAACTTGAGTTCGATTAATCGAATAACT
>JAVXUM010000036.1:19053362-19072301 GCA_035590655.1 Pouteria glomerata
GGGGGTGGTAGGGTTAACATTTTTTATAAGTTAATTTGCACTTGAGCTTTGTTGCACTTAATTGTCTGTATGCTTATTGCATTGCAGGAAAGTGTAGACTTCAAAGATCGAGAGACATATGAGGCCTTATTTTTTGAATACTGGGAGATAATCAAGGAGAAAGAAGGTTTGACTTTAGAGCATCTCCAATCTGCTGATGCTCAACTGAAAAAGGGTGAACACCATAAGTCTAGCTCCGATTCATCTGAATCTGATGAGGAGAAAGAAACTGAAGTAATATCTGATAGTGATAATGAGGATGAAGTAGAAGACCATAAGCTAATGCTGAAAAGAAAGAGATCCAAGCAACAGAAACCTGTGACAAAAAAGGAGTTAAAATCAAATAAAAGAGAGTTTATTGGTTGGGGATCAAAATCCCTTATGGGCTTTCTTGCATCGATTGGTAAAGACACGAGCAAAGAGTATTCCCAACATGATGTGTCATCTATTATTAATGAATACATCAAGGAAAACAAGCTTTTTCACCCAGAGAGAAAAAGGAAGATTTTATGTGATAAAAATCTGAAGTCTGTTTTAGGGAGGAAAACTGTCAACAGAAATAAAATATATGACCTCTTGGAACCCCATTTTCTTGAGAATCTAGAGCCATCGGAGGATGATCAATTGGGAGACAGTTCAGAAGATGAGGATGGGAATGTCGTGGTGGCCTCTGAAAAACGTAGAAGGTTGAATACAAGTAGAAAGTCTCAGGAGAAGGTGACGGTGGTCAGTGCTCCGCAGAGCTGTTTCGCCGACGTTGTTGCTGAAAACATTAAGCTTGTCTACCTAAAGAGGAGCCTAGTGCAGGAGCTATTGAAGCAACCCGAAACCTTTGAAGGGAAGATAGTAGGAAGCTTTGTAAGAGTCAAATTAGACACCAGTATCTATTTCCAGAGAAAGTCTCATCAGCTTGTGCAAGTCACAGGTTTGTCTTGTTAGATATTGGATAATTCAATGGGTTAAGTATGCTATTTCTACCTATTGTTTGGGCTCTATTCTACAATTCTATAGTGCCGTTGGCTTTATTGAGGAATAAAATGCATTACAGTAGGGTAATATTTTTGAAAAAAAAATAGTCTTATTTACCTCTTAAGAATAGTGTGGTATCCTTCCTAGCAGTTATGATGATATTATAATCGTTGCTCCAACTAGCTGTGATTTGTTATTGAAATGTCTTGCCATATTGATTTCAATAAATGCATTACAATTACTGAACATAATAGGTGGCTATTTGTGGTTTAAACCTTAAATTCAAATGCATGTTGTGCACCCTTAGCTAGGGTGGCCCAATATACGAGGCTTCTGGTATGGGGATGGGCAATATCTACACTCTTAGCCCTAATAACTTACTGCTGCACCAATGCTCACCTTTAGTGTTATCCTTAACTAATTTTAGGCTTTAGTTACTGTTGAATTTACTGACTCAATCTCACACACAGACTAAGTTCTGGTGTGGTGAATTTATACACAAAAGAGGGTGACCTTATATATTACCTTGGTGTCTCTTAGGATCATCAAGTGATTAGATATATTGACTAGATACATTTTCACATTAATTATAAAATTACATTAACACACTCCCTCAAGCTGGAGCATATATATGTTCCAAGCTTGTTACAAATAGACCTTACTCAACGATGATTGACGGAAGCTTGTGACTAACGATTGAAGACGAAGCGCTTTTATAGACAATTGACGACGAAGTGCTTGACCATTGAGAAGATTGAAATTGTTATTGACTGGACTAAACTTCAACCTTCGACTAAACTAATCGTTGTCAACTTCGACTAGCGATTGTTGACTAAACTTCAATCTTAAGAACAAGTTTGACGACGATGACAATAGTGACGCATCTGAAGATAACACATACTTTCAGGCATTGACAGAAATACATGCGAGACTGATAAACTTGTTCTGTGAGAGGTTCCGTGGGGACGATGAGCAAAGGATTCAAAAAATTCACGAACAGTATTGGAGGATTCACCCTAGTGTCACGCACCTACATACGCGGCTTCGGCGGAGGCATGTGAGGACCACACGCAGGGAGATTGACAGCGCGTGGGAGCGCATGAAGGGTTTTTCAGCGGCGGCGTTCTTCTGACCATGGTCGTCACCCTCCGATGACCTTGCAGACACCAAGAACATGTTGAAATAGTGACCGGAGAAGAACTTTTCACGTTGACATTGGTGGTTTCTTGACTTCCGACGGGAGGAACACCAACCGACCACAGAGAATTCTTTGAAGATGTGCCAATGAAAGGACTGGTACAAGATTTTGGGAGTTTCAAAGACAGCATCTATGAGGTTCTTGAAAATGAAAAAAAAAACGAACAAGATGTGATAGAGGAAAAGATATTGAAGACATAGAAGACATACTCTTTTTTTTCTTTTTTTGAGAACGCTCTGATCCCATATTGAATTTAAATAATTTACTGACTCAATCTCACATACAGATTAAGTTCTGCTGTGGTGAATTTATACACAAAAGAGGGTGACCTTACATATTACTTTTCTATCTCTTAAGATCACCAAGTGATTAGATATATTGACTAGAGACGTTTCCACATTAATTATAACACTTAATTATACTTAATACATTAACAATTATGAAATATAGACACTTCTAAGAATGTGTCGTAGATTTATATTTACTAATCCCTCCTTTAGTATTCTTATTGTTTTTTTAGAACTCTATATTCCAAAACTTTGAATTTGTTTTACAAATAGGTTTTTAGTTAGACATTAAGGCTTCTAGACTTTTTGTTCACATTTGCTTTTCGAATATAAATGATATGGAGAAGGATTTCTTTTACTGTTTTAATAAAATAAATAGTAATTTATTTGTAATGTAAAAAATGATGAAATCACTATTTGTTTTCATATCCTAATGCTAAGAAGCATGAACATTTCTAAGAAGGTAACGCATTGGCGTCGTGTCATGCCATGTCATATTGCAATTTTCAAAAAGTAAACTTGCAATCAAATAATAAAATAAAAATGATATGCATTACAGTTATTAGCTAGTTTTTGTATGAAAAGAACTTTGACAAATGACTTTCGTTAGTTGTAAGATATATGATATATTTTATATAAGGTAGTGTCGATATTTAGGATGATTATAATTGCTTTGTAATTATACATATTACTTATGTTGTATAGACTCTAGGACTATAAATACAGATAACTAGACCACTCATTGTGTGTGTCTTATTTACCAATCCTTTATACTTCTATATTGTATCAGAGTAGAAGTTTTAAATTTGTTTTTTTCAAACTAGGGTTATTGTATTTGTATCAAGAAATCCTAAGTTCTTGTTCTTGTGATTGTATCATGAACTAAAATTGGATTTGTTTCAATGCTCCTTGATGTCCTCATCCTCATCCTCGCTTGATAGAGGGCATTGCTATTGACCATCAACCTTGTTGAGAATCTTTGTCGTCGACCCTTGTCAATTGTCGTCAACTATGTCGTCGACCCTTGTCAACCGCCGACCTTTGTCGATTTTCGTTGCCTCGTTACGGACCTTAATGTTGATCATCATTAGCCTTCATTGTCGACTATCGACTATTGACCCTCCCAGCTTCTGTAGGTCTTTGCTGCGAATCCTAGCACAACCTCTGTTGATCTTCACAACCTCAGTTGGGCATTAGATTCTTTTATTTTGTCCATATTGATATTTGGGGTTCGAATCGTGTAATTTCAAAATTGCGTTTTTAGTATTTTGTCACACTTGTTGATGATAATTCACGAAATATATGGCTTTATTTATTCAAAGATCGTTTGAATTGTTTTCTATCTTCTGTGCTTTTTGTGTCGATGTTTAAACACAGTTTAACACTCTTATTCTCATTCTCCGAAGTGATAATGCTAGCAGTACTTTTGTAAACCTTTTTCTGACTTTATAATTGCATTTGACATTATACATCAGTCTTCTTGTTCTCGCATTCCACAACAAAATAGAGTAATTGAGCGCAAGAACCGTCATCTTCTTGAAACTACCCATTGCTCCTTTTTCAGATGCAATCCCAAAGACTTTTGGAGTGATGCAATGCTCACTATATGTTATCTTATCAATCGGATGCCATTGTTAGTTTTTCAAAATAAATCTCCTCATCCATTCTCTTTCCACATGAGTTACCTTTTCCCCTCCCTCCACGTCTCTTTGGGTGTTCATCAACTTAACTCAACAGTGATAAGTTGGATCCTCACTCTACTAAACGTGTAACTGTGGCTGTTATAGTCCTACTCCTAATTGCTTTTTTACGTGTGTTGATCTCACATTTTTTGAGTTTACCCTTTTCTTTTGTGAGACTTATCCGTTTGAAGATATGTAGTTTACTCTCCCTTTACAGATTTTACCTCCCGATCCTGTTGCCTCTATCTCACCTACTATTTTACCTGGACCACCCTCGGATTGACTATCTCGTCCCGATTTATAGGTTTATCACAGATGCACAAATCACTCATCTACTCACTCTCTCCTTACTTCCTCACCAACCCTTGCCACTTCTATCTCTTCACCAACATCTCTGAGGTACTTAGATCCTTCACCACAATTCTTGAATTATTATCCCTTTGATCTTGATCTTCCTATTGCTATTAGCAAAGGTAAGCAGACTTGTGCTTCCTATCATATTTCTAACTTTATCTCATATGCTTTTATTTCTCATTCCTATTATTCTTTTGTTAGCTCTCTATCTTTTGTCTCCATACCTAACTTTGTAACATAGGCTCTCTCTCTCTCTTTCCGGTTGGCGAGCGACTACGAAAGAAGAGATGTTTGCTTTTCGTGCTAATGATACATGGGGTCTTGTGTCCACTCCTGGAGGAAAATTAGTCGTTGCCATTGGGTCTTCATTGTTAAGACTCATCTAGATGGTCCTGTTGACCATCTTAGGGCTCCGTTGTTACAAAAGGCTATAAGCAGGTATATGGCCAAAATTATTCTGAGAAATTCTCCCCAGTTGCCAAAATTACATTTGTTCGACTCCTTGTCTCTCTTGTTGTGGTCTTTTGTTGGTCACTACGCTAGCTTGTTATTAAGAATGCCTTTCTACATGGTGATCTTGATGAAGAAGTGTATATAGAGCAATCACCTGGGTTGTTACAGAAGGGGAGTCTAGACTAGTGTCGTTGGAAGAAATCTCTATATGGTCTCACACAATCTTCTAAGCTGGGTTTGGTAGGTTCAATGATGTTGTAACATAATTTGGCCAGCGACGATGTATTGTGGACCATTTAATATTTTATCATCATACGTCTTGTCGTAAGCTATAGTTGTTGGTCCATGTTGATGATATTGTGATTATTGCAAATGATGATAAAAGGATCTAGGAGTTGAAACATTTTCTTCAAAGGAAATTTTAGACTAGAGATTTAGATCCATTGAGATATTTCTTAGGCATTGAAGTTGCTAGATCTCGCCTTGGTATTGCATTGAGCCAATGGAAATATGTCATAGATTTCTTAATAGAAATAAGATTGTTGGTAGCAAAACTTATTAATTCTCCAATGGACCCTATTGCTCAGGCTTCTACCTGATGAAGGAGAGTTGCTAGATATGAACCTAGCCACTACAAAAGGTTGGTGGGCAAGCTAAATTATTTGATTGTTACTTGTCCAGACATTGCTACAAGTGTGGTGAGTCAATTCTTGGACTCTCCATGGATGAGTAATTGGGATGCTATTTTTCGCTTTTCAAGATACCTCGAAGTGCTCCTTGTTGTGACTTATTATACAAAGATCATGGACATACCATGATTCAAGGATACTATGATGTACGATCTATCAATGGATATTGTGTGTTTGTAAGAGGAAACTTGGTATCTTGAAAAAGCAAAAAGTAAACTGTTGTTGCTTGGTCGAGTGTAGAATCCAAATACCGTGCTATGGCACACACATTGTATGAATTGGTATGGTTGAAACATGTATGTGAAGAACAAGGTGTGGAGCATGGACCTCCTATGAAGTTGATGTGTGATGATCAAGCGAAAGTTCATATTGCCTAAAATCTCATATTCCATGAGAAGATGAAGTATATAGAAGGAGACTGTCACTTTGTTCAATAGAAGCTCCTCTAGAATATGATAACGATGACTCATGTGAAACCTAAAGAACTTATTTACTAAAACTTTAAGAGGAATACGAGTTCAATAAATTTGTAACAAGTTTGAAGCATATAATATGCATGCTCCAGCTTGAGGGAGATTGTTAGCTGTAAGATATATGATATATTCTATTTAATGTGGTGTAGATATTTACGATGATTGTAATTAATCTGTAATTATACATCTTACCTATTTTGTATATAATCTAGGGCTATAAATACGACAACTAAACCACTCATTGTGTGTCGTATTTTTCGAATTCTCTGTACTTTCTTTTTACACCTTGTTAATAGTTGGAAAATGCTTAATTGGAGTTTTGAGTTGATAGGTGAAAAGGTTGAATTTTTTGATTTGCAAGTAAGAATATGTCAAGTAAAATGTGAATATGGAAGATCTCATTTTTTGCTGAAATAGAAGTAGATTTATGACCCCATATCGATGTATCGAGCTACTTCCTTGATGTGATTTTATACGGTGTCCAGAATATGTATGGTATGGAACAGCTTTCAGATCTGCTTTTTGGTGTTCAAACATGTTGAAGTTAAATGTCGTGCTTTTGGTGTTTTGAATTGTTTGATTTCCCTCAACTTGCATATTTGTGTTAAATCTGTCCCAGAGTATGCAGAAACCTGTACAATCCTTCATGGGCATGTAAATGATTCCCAACCCCATCCCCCAGTTGAAAGTATTGTTTTCTCAACACTCAACAGGTCCTTTACGATTAAATTTTTGATGCTTTTGCTATTGATACCTTGTATATGCACTCAGGCGTAAAGAATCTATCAACGGGGGAAAACAATAAAGAGATTCTGCTCCATGTTTCAAATATTTCAGAAGATATTTGCATCAGCATGCTTTCAGATGATAACTTCTCTGAGGTAACAATAGTGTTAAAGTATTTTCAGTGGCCTTTGTTTTTTCGTTCTTTATTCTTCTCTGTTTGTTTCCTCTTTTTTCTACTTCTTATTCACATTACAACTAATGGGAATAACGTACAATCCTCATGCTTGAATTCCTAGAACTAAATTTATCATGGAAGCTGGAGCATCCTCTTGTATGAAGAATGTAGTTTTTGTTTACAGTTTGTGACACTTTGAACTTAGTGCTCTTGTATGGTTATGGTTTGTGAAGGCAATTTTATTGAGGTTTAGCTGTCCCTATTAACTATATCTAACGAAATAAAAAAGAAGACACCTCCTTAACACTGAAACATTGCAAAATCCTTCTATGGGCCTTGGTCTTATTACAAGTCTTTTTCTGGGTGCTACAAATACATTGTGGACCATTTTTCTTAAACTCAAAATGCACATATGACAACTTTATACATAAACATGCTAAGCTATGAATGTAATCGTGATACTGGATAATCATTGATAGCCCTTCCATTAGCAGCCAGTAGTGTCTCTTCTTTACGGTGTCAAACTAATGCTTTGGTTTCCATCAATGAAAGAAAAGGTGCTAGGGTATAGGATTTGAAAGCACACATATCTATCAAAAAGATGAAATCCTTCTAGGAAAATGTTTTTTATGATAGAATTTAGAAATAATTTGGCTATATTAGTGTATGTTTGATTGGGCATGGAATGATGGAGGACAAGTAATACACTAGATAATGTATGGGATTTAGTATAACATGGGATTAATCTTTTTCGTGAAATTATTTTTTTGGTAATTGGTTGATGGGATATAAAGTGGGATTTAACTTGAGATTTTACAGGAGATGAATTTGGACCTTTGAATATTGGTGGGAAAAAAATCCAAAGATGGAGGATAGTTTTGTATATAGTCCCCATTTTGAGGGATATACCATTTTGTGAACAATGGAAAGGCCAAAATAGGATATGTTGGGGCCACAAGATTAACAATCCAATCTTACCCCCATATCTCTTAATTAAACACAGCCTTGGTCATCCTTTAAAATCTTGAGATATGGTTGGACCAATATCGTAAATCTACTGCATTATCAATGAATTATTCTTGGAGCATCATATGATTACACTTATTAATGAAGTTTGGATCATGGAAAAAGATGCTCATTAGGTGAGTGTTAGCTGCCATCTCAACTAAAATTTTAAGCTGTTGGGGAAAGGGGCAATTTTATATTTATATTAACTTATTTCTCTTAATATGTCCCCTTATGCCTGCCCACTCACCTTTTTGTTTGAAAGGGCTAAACATATAACTTTTTTGGAAGACTATTGAATTTTGTGGGTACCCAAGACTTTTGGCTGTTTTGATATTGAATTAGAGTGTTAGCTCCCATCTCACCGAAAAGTTCAAGATGTTAGGAAGATGGACAATTTTATTATTTATATTAATTTATTCACTCAATAGGTATTACATAAAAGCTTGATGAGAATAGATATGCACACTGAGTGATTACTAAGAGCTCAGTAAGAAGAGATACATATGCAAGCGTACCTCCATAGTCTACGACAATGTTATAAGAGAATTGTGTCATCACTTCCAGTTGATCATTGGTCGTTACACCATCTTTCCAATAGCTAAAGCTAATAAGTAGGGTAATCTTGATGAGAATAGATATGCATACTGAGAAATTACTCAGAGCTCAATGAGAAAAGATACATATAAAAACATACCTCCATAGTCTACGAATTGTGTCATCACTACCAGTTAATCATTGGTCATTACACCATCTTTCTAATAACTAAAGCTCGTAGGTAGGGTTCTTTTTAACATTTTTTATAAAAATATATTACCAGAGCATGTAAGAGGTAAAAGTATTATAACCTAAAAAAGCCTACTTAACAACCATAAATACTACTTGTTTGGCCTGTGAATGGTAGAGAGCTTGACTGCATTAGCCGAGCAAGGTAGCATGTTGGAAATATGAAAAATTAATTTGCACTTCTCTAATAGTTTTATATTTAGATGGGTTTGTTCTTAATAAATTAACATCGTATATGGTTGTTCGATAAGAGTGGCATGGAGAAGAGGATTTTAATTCTCTCTCAATTCTTCCTTTATTTCTGTCAACTCAATCTTAGGAATTGGGTGGGGGTTGTTTGTTATGATTGGCATTTCCTTAATGCTTGTTTTACCAATAAAATTCTTTCTATTGACAGGAAAAAAAGTTATGGTTCCAAGAGGTCTTAAATTCAAGCCTTGTTATATCAACATTTGTTCTTCTTGTTTTTCTTCGTGTTAAATGTAGAAATATCCTTGTTGTAAAATGTGTATTTATGTAGTGTAGATAACGTGAGGATTGTGATTGAGATACATTTTCCTATCTTGTATGTACTCTAGGGAATACAAACCATAAGATCACTCGTTGATGTGTCAAGTTTTCCCAAGTTCTATACTCTAATATGGTATAAGAGTAGAGATCCTAGATCCTTTGTCTTTTACTCGTATTAGGTTTTTTTGTGTTTGTATCAAGAAACCCTAATCTTCCTTGTTCTTGTGTCTCTGTCAAGAATCTCATAACCTTACTAGCTAATTGAGCATAAGAAATGTTAGAGAATAAAATTAGATGATGAAATTGAGATAATATCCTTCTCCACGATTTGTTACCTGATTTGTGCTTCATTTTAGGGCTTTATATTCCTCATTTTTTCTTTATTTTTGGTGATTTCTTTGCGTATATCAAGACACTTTGCATCTTGT
This sequence comes from Pouteria glomerata, assembly GCA_035590655.1. Lineage (NCBI taxonomy): Eukaryota > Viridiplantae > Streptophyta > Magnoliopsida > Ericales > Sapotaceae > Pouteria > Pouteria glomerata. The sequence continues at coordinate 19,063,137 of JAVXUM010000036.1, forward strand.
AATCATCGGCCTTCAATGATATAATTTCTTTCTTCTCTCTATATCGTTTTTTTTTTTTTTTGAATTCTAACACAGTGATGACGACCATGATGGATATTGCTAATGATAATGCTAGAAAACACTTCTCTAAACCTTTTCTAACTTTATAACTACATCTGACATTATACAATAATATTTTTGTTCTCGCACTCCACAACCAAATAAAGTAGTTGAGTGCAAGAACCGTCATCTTCTTGAGATTGTCTGTTGCCTTTTTTTCAGATGCTAGTTCCAAATGCCTTTTGGAGTGTAGTCCTTACTGCATGCTATTTTATTAATCAAATGCTTTCATTAGTTACCCTTCTATTTCCTCACGAGCTACCCTTTTCTACTTTCTTTCCATCTCTTTAGGTGTGCTATGTTTGTTCACCAACTTAACCCAGTTATTGATAAGTTGAATCCTCGATCTACCAAATTTTGTGTTTCTTGGGCTACTCTCGTGTTCAGAGAGGTTATTATTGTTATAATCTTACTTTTAAATTATTTTTTCACTTGTGCTGATGTCACCTTTTCTAAGTCTATCCCTTTCTTCCAAATGTCTTATCTTCTTGAAGATATTTAGGTTGCTATTCCTTTGCCAGTATTACCTCTCAATCTGGTTACTCTTGCCTCACCTCTTGTTTTTCGCCCACCTCTCTTGTATTGATCATCTCGTCCAAATTTAAAGGTTTACATCGGTGCTCAGGTCATCCCCCACCTATTATTATCTCATCACTGACTCTTTCGGTTCAAGCTCTCCACCAGCATCTTCGAGGTTCGCAGATCCTTCACCTTAGCTCTTGGATCCTTCCAACTCTAATTTAGATCTTCTTATTGCTCTGAAATGGTAAGCGTACCTCTCTTCCTATTTCTAACCTTTTATAATTTGCTTTTCTTTTCCCTTGCTATATTCCTTTGTTAGCTCCTTGTCCTATGCTTCTCCTAAATCTGTATGAGAGGATTTCTGTTATCCTAGTTGGCAAGTGGCAATGAAAGAGAAGATGTTTGCTGTTTGATACTTGGGATCTTGTGTTAGTCCTTGAAGGGAAATCCATTGTTGGGTCTTAACTATTAAGACTAATCCAGATGTTACTATTAACCGTCTCAAGGTTTGGCTTGTTACAAGGGCCTATATGCAGGTGTATGGCTAGTATTATCCTGAAACATTCTCGTTAGTTGCTTTACATCTCTTCGATTCATTATCTCATTCTGGAAGTGTGAATGGAGTAACAAATTGGTCGTCAGATCCCACCTTGGTATTGCATTGAGCCAACAAAAATATGCCTTAGATTTGTTGTCAAAAATAGGATTGTTAGGAGCAAAGCTTGTTCATTCTGTAACTGATTCTAACACTAAGCTTCTATTTGACGAAAGAGAACTGTTAGATGATCCTAGTTGACACAGGAGGTTGGTGGGCAAGCTAAATTATTTGACTGCTACTTGTCCAGACATTGCTACAAGTGTGGTGAGTCAATTCTTGGACTCTCCACGGGTGAGTCGTTTGGATGCTATTTTTAGCATTTTAAGATATCTCAAAAGGGCTCCATGTTGTTGCTTATTATGGAGGGATCATGGTCATACCATGATTCAAGGATACACTGTTGCTTACTGGGTTGGATCTCAATATGATAGACGATCAACCAATGGATATTGTGTGTTTGTAGGAGGAAACTTGGTATTTCGGAAAAGCTAAAAGCAAACTGTTATAACTTAGTTGATTGCGAAATTTGAATATTGAGCTATGACACACACATTATATGAATTAGTGTGGTTAAAACATTTACTTGTAGAACTTGGTGTGAATCATGAATCTCATGTGGAATTGATGTATTATCAGATAGCCGTTCATATTGCATTAAATCTTGTATTCCATGAGAGGCCGAAGCGTATAGAAATAGATTGTCACTTTGTTTAAGAGCTCCTCCATAATATGATAAAAAACAAATCATATAAAATCTGAAGATCAGCTCGCAGACTTATTTACTAAAGCTTCAAGGGACATATGAATCCAATATATTCGTAACAAGTTTGGAACATATGATATGTGTACTCCAACTTGAGGGGGAGTGTTAAATGTAGAATATTTGCAGAACATATGTATTTATGGTAGTGTAGATATTGTGAGGATTGTGATTGATATATGTTTCCCATCTTCTATATACTCTAGAAACTATAAGTACAAGTTGCAAAGACCGCTCATTGGTGTGCCAAGTTTTCCCAAATCTCTGTTAACAATATGTATTATTGGACTTTCTTTGATTAATTTTTTTGCATCTCTAGTTGACATGCAAGATGGAAGGAGAGTGCTACATGGACCTCATTAACATTAGAAGTACGGTACCTGCATGCATTGAACTTTTTGATACTTGGATAAGAGTAAAGATTTAGCTGACATTTAGGGTTGGAAATTTACCTAGCAGGCGTGTTTAGTAATTTCAATTACCTCATAAATGCCCATGAAACTCCCATATTATTGATGAAATGTGATATTGCATGTTGAGAACGTCAAGTTACCTAAGAAAATGAAAAATCATACAAACAAACATGAATATTCTATTGCATTTCTGTGTCGTTGGAGATGAAATTGAGATGAACACTTGGACATATATCCGAACCCAACAGTGGCTTGTCCCCAATAAATTCTTATTGTTTCCATACTAACTATCTTGAATTTCCACTTTAGTTTAAATATAAATCATTGATCAGAAGTTTCATGTGTCTAAATAGTTCAAAGTATAATCAGTATTTTATCATATCAAGCATGGTGTTGTGGCTTAGATTCTTTCCCCCACTGCAGGAAGAATGCAGAGATTTAAGGGAGAAAGTTAAAAGCGGACTACTTAGAAAGCCTATTGTGGTAAGCTCCTTTGTCGATCATTTTCTTAAAAGCGGACTACTTAGAAAGCCTACTGTGGTAAGCTCCTTTGTCGATCATTTTCTTTTCCATTCTTGTATGTATTGTAAATATAAAACTTCTTAATTATAAGGGATATATTTTTATAGATACTGTATATCATAGTTCTGATTAGAAGAAAGATTAGCTGAGAGGCAAAAAAATATTTCTTTTTTCGTTATTTGTTTTGGGAAGTATTAACTTTTTTTTTTTTTTTTTTTATATTTGATAAGTAAAATATTAGTAGTTGAATTAAGAAAGCATCCAGGGATGTCACCCATTTACAAAAATAAAGTCTCATACATTGCACAAAAACGAAAAAACTGAGTTTTCATCAAATGACAATTAATTACGTAAATTTGGATTCCAATCTTTAAAATTTGAAACTTCTAAGAACCCTTTTGGTGTAAGAATCTAGTTTGCATTTGAATTTTCTGAGGATCTGGTCAATCTGAACATTAGAATTTTCAAGTCTCTATGAAATGGTTGCTCTATTAAAGAATGTCACCCTTCCTCCTTAAATCCTTATAATTCCTGTTCGACTTTGATAGAACTGGGAAAGAGGCATTGAAGTGGCACTTCCAACTTCTTATGCTTTTTTTGCAAGATGTTGTGTTCAATTAGTTTTTTGAGGGAATGCCTGCTTTAGTTCTACTCTATTCTCTGAGAAACTGCTCATTCTGGGAAATTATTCTCTGCGGCATTCAATAACTTTGTATTGCATATTCATTAATTTGAATCATCAAATTACTTTTGGTTAGTCCATAACCTTACAAGTGCAGGATAGATGTTTCTGGAAGTTACACCTAGTTTATATAGCAAAAATGCGACAAACTGTTGCAATACTGATTTATTATAATCTTTCTCTAGCCCCAAGTCCATACTTATTTTATGCAGCTTGCAAGTAACCGATTTCTCTACTGTTTATAATTCCTTTGGCTGGAGTTACTCTACCCATCTAGGTTACGTATTTTCCAAGAGCAAATGAAGAATGATCTGCTTCGCTTCTGCTGTAGTGCCATGTGTCATGTAGGCACTCATATTATGTTTGTATTTCAGTGGGTTATCTTTTCTGTCTTACCTTGCCTTTTTGTGGTTGGCTTCATATTTTACTTACATGACCATTGAATATTGATGATTCTGTGGTTCATGTTGCAAACAACTGCCCTCAAGTACTTCATGGTAGACTTTGTTACAACCCTTAACAGGAGGTTTCCTTCTTTCAATCCTTGCTATGAAACCTAGTATATATTCACTTTAAGCATCAATTGGAGCTCAAGGAAATCTGAGTTTAGGCTACTTAATCAGTAAATTTAACATTTTAAGAAAGATTGTTTTCCTCTTTAACTGAGTCTATACATGATTATATTATATGTGGTACACTTACTGGAATCATTATGTTACAACATCAAACAATTAGAACTCATTTTTTTTCTTAATTCAAGTTAATGTTGACTGCAAAATTCAAGTTTATGTGCAGAAATATTGCCGCTATGGTGTAGTTATTAAATTTCTAACTGTATCTGTATCCCATTAGTTTACTGCATTCTGATTGGAAGGTCATTGAAACTGTTTGGCCAAAATATTTTATCTGACAGGCGGAGCTTGAACAGAAGGCCAAGAGCTTGCATGAAGATATAACAAATCATGTAAGAATCGTTACTCCAATTCACTCCACAAATGTGCATTGCATCATCTATTTTGTGCTTTTTCATAGGATAACCTGATGGTTGTAAGTCTAGAACTCAATTTCCATCAATTTGAGATTTAACCATGTGATTTGGCAAAACAAAAAAATATTGAATAATAATAAAAAAGACCGGTTATGTCATTTGAGCCAATCGTGAAAACTTTTGGGTTTTGTCTGTGTATTAGGTGCTTCTTTGGAGTTCCTGAGTTGAAGTTCAAGACTTGTCCTGTGTATCCTCTGAGAGAGAGAGAGAGAGAGAGAGATTTGTCTGACATCTCATTGTCTTTTGTTGGTTATGAAATAAACTAGTGAAAGGCACTAACATTTTCTGGTTGTACCAGTGTTACCAGAAAACACTAATACCACACTTATTTGTCTTGAAATGCACCTTGCAAAACATGGTTCATTTTTGTTCCAGAACAGTGAATGTAGCAATAAAAATGGTCCCTTTTTTATCTTATTTCCTTAGGTGGAGCCAAGGAAGGTGAACTGAAACATAAAAAGAAAGTGGAAATTGGGTTCGTAATTGTAGAAAAAAGGTGGCCAAAATACTCCTAGAAATGTGTCATTACATAATTAATTTGATTACAAAAATATTTCAATAGATATCTAATTGTTGAAAAAAAATTTCTCACTACATTTATAAAAAAAAAAAAAAAAAGAAGAAGAATTTGCCTCTCTTTTTAAGTACATTAAATCATAATAATGTGACTTATACAAGCGTACTTCTATTGTCTGATATCATAGAGCATGTGGCTAACTATTCTTGCTCCCCACACTAGAACAATCCCTGACCCAAGAAATATAGGCAGTGGCAGAGCCAAAAGTTTACTTGGGGAAGAGGGGGGGGGGGCAGTATGATGTTGACTTTGACAAAAACTGTTGAGTTAAACTTGGAAGAGTTAAATTAGTTTTTCACAACATTAATCTTGTTGAAACAGAAATGAAAGGTGACTCTCTCATTTTTTCCTGGTTTTTGGAAGAAATTAAGTTTTGCATATAGCCTTAAACAAAACTACTATTTCCAAAGAATACTAGCAATAAAAATTTTAATTTCAATTTTATGTCGTTAATTCACAATACTACCTACATTGATATTAATGTATAAAAAGACTATTCAACAAAATCTGTCGTGGCATCAATACCATTAATCAAAATTAAATAAGACTAACCACAATAAATTAGTCAAAGAGTAAGAACCATTTTAAATGCATATGAAAATTGTTCTTAATACTACAAATAATAAAATACAATTCATGGACGAAATATATAAAAAAAGGTAAAAAACAATTTGAAACACAATTAGTATTTCTAATTGATAAATGACAGCATTTGTATTCATTTGCTGTTTTTTGTTTCCTCATTAAATGATTGATTGAAGTACAGATTCTTCCACGTCCTGTTGTTCTTATTCTATTATTCATATATGGTGTATAGTAATCTACATATGATTAACATATCTCTTAAAATTATTAGATGATTCATTGATTTCTTAAACTATTAGTCACCATCTCACCTAAAAGTTAACCTATTAGAGACGGGTAACTATTATTTATATTAGGCTTGCTTTCTTTCAAGAATGTTTATTCCGAAATAATGATAATGCTAGACAGAGACATGTGATGGTTGGAAACTTATATGTGATAAGAGTTTTAACAGTTTTTGGATTCTAATAGTAGTTTTTTTATGATCAAAAATTCCATATTATCATTATACACTTATTTTAAACAATATAGGATTTTCTTTTAGAAATTCAGGCCCCCTCCCGACGCTGTGGAATCTTTGGTCATACATACTGTAAGTTACATTTTTTTTTTTCATTTGTAGTTCAGAAATGTACTGCAATGTGAAATCTCAAACTGGTGGTCATGTGCTTTCTATTGGCCTAGGTGTTACTACCATTTGTTGTGGCATTCAATTGTTGATAATCAAATTAGGAGTCAGGTTTGAAAGTAGTAATTGTTCCATATTTGTTATGCATGGCATTTGAAGCAGGTCCTTCTTCTTTGTCTCATTTATTCATATTACCATTAGTCTTAATAATGAATCAATCTCATTAAGATAATGTAAATTGTTTCATTTTGGTTATTGTATTTTTGTTCTGGTGATTCTACAGATAATTTACTTGACTAAGTATCAAGCATTTCACTTAAGAAGATCTGAATGCCACCTTCTTCACAGGAATCTTTCTGCTTATATATAATCCATTGCTTGCTTTTCGTTTTGCTAATCCATTTATTGATATACATTCAAAAATTTTCAGTGGATTGTCCGACAGCTGGCTTTATTACAAAACCTCATTGATCGAGCAAATGAGAAAGGATGGAGAGGAGAATATCCTTTTTTGTAATGTAGATTATGAAATGCAGGATCTGGATATTGGCTTTTCTGAGGTTATAATATATTGCATTAGAACATCTAGGACGCATCACTGAATTAAGGGAAGTATGGTCGAACAATCTCAAAGTATTCTTTCATGAGTACTCGCAACATAGGTTTTCATTTTGATCAACCAAATTAGTATGAATGAGCAAAAGAAGCTAAAACCCTTTGATTTTCTGGCCCAGGACATCCAGTTGGAATTGTTATCTAATAAAATCTTGTACTTGTTTTTGATTTCAAACTTAGAATTATATAAGGCGGGGAATTGTTATCTAATAAAATCTTGTACTTGTTTTTGATTTCAAACTTAGAATTATATAAGGCGGCCTAGTGCACGAGACCCCGCCTACACAGGGTTTGGGAGAGGCAATGTATGTAGTCATAACCCAATAATGGGAGAGACTGTTTTCGAGTATTTAACCCAAAATCTCCTGGTCATAAAGGAGCAATCTTAACATTACAGTGACACTTAAATATGCTTTGCTTTATAATTTTCAGAGTCATTCACAGACTGTATTTGTTTGTCATTATTGGGCATCCCACATATGTGAATGTAATTCCTCACGCATGCACAAGGAGTTTGTTTAGCATTTGTAAAGTGGCAATATTTGTGGGACAAGTTTATTATGACCCTTAACATACATGGTGTTCTACACTTTTTGAATATTTGGAGAGAAAACAGCTGCTTCAGAAACCATCAGAACGGTTGCGGTTGTTACAAAAGGTCCCCAAGGTGATTGCAGATGTATCAGATCCTGAACCTAAGATGATTGCAGATGTATCAGAGCCTGAACCGAAGGTGATTGCAGATGTATCAGAGCATGAACCTATAGCCCAGAATGACATTAAGGATCATAAACAGAGAGGTGAAAGCTCCCCAAAATCAATCCACATGGAGAGTTTGGAAACTCCTGGTGACAAGAGTGAAGGCAGCAGAATTTCTTCAGGTACAACAGACGCTCTAAGTTTGGATAAGTTTCTGCCTCCATGCATGTATTTCCATTTAGAATCTTATTGATTTTCTGAAATAATTGAGTTAAAAAATAGAGTTGGAGATGAAGACCAATCTGAGAAGAAACTGGTTTCTAAATCTGACCTTAACTTTCCTGTTTTGATTTTGGTTTTGACATATATCAAATTCCAATTTTCAGAAAATCTAGTTTCATTGCTTGAATGACGTTTCTTCAAATTACAATGATAATCTCGAACGCAAAATTCTGATCTGAAGTTGGAAGATCCATGTGGGAATTTTTTTTCCTACACCTACCTTTATATGTGACCATAATTAATTATAGACGAGATCTATAGTTTATGGAAGTATACAAAATGGGGTATTACTGGTAGAATTCACTCCCAGGTTTTAACATCCGTTGAAATGGAATGGCTCCATTCTTGATTAAAATATGTGATTGCATACCAATATTTTTGTGCCATGTGGAGGGCTGTTATTATAATTTCTATTTGGTTATTAACTGCCAACTTGTCTAAAAGCTCAAGTGATGTAGGACATATTAGGAAAATAGGGGTTAAGGCTACCTACAATAGATCTTTAGTAAAAAGAGGCATATGCCATGTCACGGCTCATGGATTTACTTAGGATCAATTCAGTGCACCTCTGGGATGATTTTTCTCAATGATGTGTGAAACTCTTATTTGTGGGAAGCCAAACAAGACTTTATTCCCAAAATTTCTATGTACTATTTTTTTTGGTTGCCCCAAACATCATACAATGTCTTCTAATCACAACAATCGCACTCCCGTCTCACTCTTGCCACACTCTTAACCTTTAGCTTCTCCTTCTCCATCCCACCCAATCCAAGCACCCCTTCAAAACCATCGTGAACCGCCATCACCGTAACCCAATTGGGACCAATAATGTACCATTACTAGAAACGAAATCCACCCCACTTCGATTTGAATCAGTCCAATACCAATTCCAACCTCCCATTAGCTTTGTATCTAGTGTAGACTTGTAAATGGATGATGGTGGTCTATAAAGCACGGATACGGATATGAGAGCGGGAATGGATACAGGATACGACAATTTTCAAAAAATGAAAATACAGATACGCCGAATATACAACAAAAAAGTAAAATAAAATATGTATTTTATTTAAAATATTTTTGAAGATAGCATCTATATACTATCAAATATTATATAAATAACAATTATATAGCATGA
>JAVXUM010000036.1:19109527-19120966 GCA_035590655.1 Pouteria glomerata
CATTTGTTTATGATTTGGATGGTTTTTATTATGTAATGGATTATTTACTTATTTATTTTTTTATTATTTTGTTTAGTAGTGGTGTTGCTTTTATGTGATTAGTGTTTGTTTATTAACGAGTAACTTTTTTTGTTATTAACAGGTAACGGGTAATTAACGGGTATTAATTGGGTTTTATTAATTGGTATTTTGACCTATTAAGCATAAACGGGTTTCGCGGGTTTGTGACCGGTTTCACGGGTTTTGGACGGGACGGGTTTGGGATTTGAACTAAAAAATAAACAAGTTTGGGACGGTAACAGTAAGCAAAAAATAAATGATAACGGTAATGTGATTTGTTAAATAGGCAGGTACCTTACCTGTTTACATCCCTAAGATTGAATGAAAAGGACTTCAAACACTTTCTTCCTGGAGTTATTTGTGAATATGAAGATGTGTTTCTTAAAGAGTTGTGGAATTTACCTCCTCGGAGGGAAATTGACTTTAAATCTTATGCTAAGGATTTCCCCTATTTCTGTTGTGCCATTTTGTACGGCATCGAAAAAGTTGAAAAAATTAAAAATTCAATTGAATGATTTGTATGCTAGAGGGTTTATTCGATTAAGTACATTGCTTTTAGAGCATTGGCAGTTTTTACAAAGAAGAAAGATAAGACTTTGAGATTGTGTGAGGATTATCGATTATTGAATTCAGTGACTACTAAAAATAAGTATCTGTTGTCAAAGATAGATGATTTGTTTGACTAGTTACGGGATTTAACGTGTTTTTCTAAGATTGATCTTTGATTAGGTTATTAGCACTTAAGGATTCAAAAAGAGGATATTTAGATATTCCAAAACTATATTTCGTACCGATATGGTCATTTTGAGTTTGTGGTTATACCATTCGAGTTGACGAATACTCCAGTAGTATTTATAAATTTCATGAAGGATTTTTCGACCCTACTTGGATTGGTTTGTGATGATGTTTATTAATGATATTTTAATTTATTTTTGTGATGATATAAACATAAGTAACAATTAAGAACAATTTTATAGACACTTCAGGACCATAAATTAAATGCTAAGGCTAGTAAATGTGAATTTTAGTTTTCTAAAGTAAAGTTTTTAGGTCATGGAATTGCAGCAGATCCTTCTAAGGTTTCTACTATGCTAGATTGGGCATGACCAAGGTTTATTTTTGAGATCTGTAGTTTCTTGGGTTTAGCTAATTATTACCACTGCTTTGTTTAAGATTTTTCTTGGTTGGCGGGTCTATTAACTCAGCTGACTAGGCAATGAGTTAAATTTGAATGGGATGATACTTGTGAGAATGCTTTCAATGAGTTGAAGTAGAGATTAACAGAGGCTCCAGTATTGATCATACTTGAAAGTAAAGTGAGATATTCGATGTATTGTGATACTTCACATAAAGGTTTGAGATGTATTTTGATGCTGAATGATCAGGTGATAGCATATCGGTCAAGGGAATTAAAACCGCATGAGAAAAATTACCCTACCCATGATTTGGAATTGGCCGTGGTGGTTTTTGCTTTAAGGCCTTAGTGGTAGTATTTGTATGGTGAGAGATTCAATATGTATTCAGATCACAAGAGTTTAAAGTATTTATTCTCTTAGCATGATTTGGATATAAAATAGAGAATGTGATGGAATACTTGGAGAATTCCGATTTTTATCTTCAATATCATCTAAGAAAGGCCAACATAGTGGTTTATGTTTCAAGTAGAAAGTCACAAAGTTTGGCAACTATAATGGTTCATTCTCAGTGGCATCTTTGGGAGAACATTAACGATTTTGAATTTTGGTAGGACAATAATGATGAAGATGGCACACATACTCCAGTTTGAATTGTTGGCAAGTAGTACCTACGTTGTTGACACAGGTTAGTGAGGCTCAACAGAATGACTAGTGTTGTCAGAGCATGAGGTATTATTTATTTTCAGGACTGGAAGCTGAATGTTGGAGTTTGTTTATAGAGGGATATTTAAAGTTTAAAGATAAAATTTTGATGACTGATGTGAATGGATCTTGAGACGAAGTATCTAGGAGTTTTATTGCTCAAGGTTTGTATTGCTTCGTAGAAAAAACAAAATGTATAGAGTTTTGGGACGTCAGTACTGGTGGAGTGGTATGACAAAATTTATGTCTGATTGCCTAACTTGTCCAGAGGTGAAAGCCAAATACTAAAGACCAACTAATTTGTTGTAACCATTAGCAGAGACATAGTGGAAATGGGGTAATGTAACAACAGATTTTGTTATGGGTTTACCGAGGACTTGTAAGAGGCATAATGCTAATTAGGTGGTTTTAGACCAATTGACTAAATTGGCTTATTTTCTACCTGTTTAGAATAAAGATTCTATGGAGGAGCAGTGTCAAATCTACATTTGTGAAATTATTTGGTTGCTTGGTATGCCTTTGTCAATTGTGTCAAACCAAGACCCTGTGTTCACAGCACAATTTTGGCAGACTTTGCAAAAAGCACTAGGAACTTAATTATATTTTAGGATAGCATTTCATCCGCAAATTGATGGACAGTTAGAGCAGACTATTCAAATTCTGAAGGATATACTTAGGTCTTGGGTGTTGACCTTGTGAGGAAATTAGGAGAGCTATCTACCATTGATTGAATTTGTGTATAATAGTTATCAAGTAGATCTCCTTTGTGTTGAGCTAAAGCAAAAAAATCGGTGATAGTTAGTCCTAATTTGGTAAGACAGGCATCAAAGAACGTTCAAGTAATCCGGTAAAGACTTTTGACAGCTCATAATAGATAGTGAAGTGATGCTGATAAACAGAGACGATTGTTGAAATATTCAGTCGGTAAATTTGTATTTTGAAAGTTTTACGGAGGCAAGGTGTTATTCGATTTGGAAAACATGAAAACCTTTCACTGAGGTATATTAGACCATTTGAAATTATTAGGAGACTTGGTGAAGTGGCGTACAAATTAGCACTTCCTCTACAGTTAACATAGGTTCATAATGTATTCCACATATTTATGCTCCATAAGTATATGCTGGACCTTTCCATGGGATTAATTAAAAAAATGGATATTGAAAAGGATGTGACCTTTGAGAATTTGTAGTTTGGATTGAAGACAGGTGTGAATAGGTTTGTATGACAAAAGTATTCCTTTAGTTCACTTGTTGTGGCAACATCGTATGGTTAAGGAGTTTACCTGAGAATGTGAGTTGGTGATACAATTGAAGTGCCCATCCTTATTTCCTGATTAAGATATGTTATGTAAATTTCGATGACAAAATTTTTATAAGAAGAAATAATGTAATATTTGGTATTTAGTTTTAGCCATTTATGTATTATTTTAGACAAATAAAATATTTAAATTAAGATTGAGTTGATTTATTTATTGTTTTTGGATCGAGTTTTGCTCAAAGTGGTATTGGATTAGACATTTGGACTAAAGGCCCCGGCTTTCTTTTCTCTTTCTTTCCTTTAGTTCTTTTCTTTTTTCTTTTCTTCTTATTTCTTTTCCCATGCAACTTTTAGAGATTGGGAGAGAGAGAAAAAGAGAGAAAAGAGAGAAATGAGAGAGAGTAGAGAGAGAAAGTGAGTTCTGAGAAGGAAAGTCGGCGGATCCAAGTCATATGCGACGTCATGAATGTTGTGGTGGCATCCATTTCACGTGGTTTTGCTCAAGATTGGAGAAATTGAAATTGAAAGTATGGAAGCTAAAATTAAATCTTCTCATTTCTTATTTTTTATTTCAAATCTATGGTAGGTGGGATTTATATTTGTATTCTAGATATTGCTAGGATGATTTTAACATATTATATGCTTGATTTGATTGAGTATTATGAGCTTTGTATATATATGTGTGTATATATAAATGTGTATAAATATGCAGATATGTGTGAAAGTTTTGCATATATTTGAGTTATTTTTATATCAAACATTGTAGAAACATATGATTTAGGTGTTTAATTATTATATATGATTTGTTGTCGAGATTGAAGTTTAGATGGATGATTTGGGAATGTTTTGGATTTCGGTTTCATTGAAAATGAACTTAGAAACTGGGCATTGGACTCTAATGTTTGGATGTCACCTAAGGTATCTAGATGGCGATATCCGTATGGTAGCTCCTAGTGTCTAGACAGTAGGTTTGAAAAATTTTTTCAAAATGTTAAATTTGATTTCTAAAAACTTGTTTTGTACCCAAACTCATTTATTATAAATTTTTGAGTATTAAATCCTCAAATCATCATCAAGTCAAATGGGAATACATTTTTGTATTGAGCTGATATTTATTTATATGATTGAGCATATCATGTGCATCGGCCGAGGGTGGCATCATTCGATTTGACATGTGATTATTAATTGGCTGAGAGTGCTATATGGATATTGTTGATGTTTGAATGCATGGGTTATATATATGGACGAGATCTTTAATTTTGAGAAAAATGATAAAATGGGATTTTAAAATTATCGAATGATCCCCAGTTGATAGTTATGATTAGAGCTTAGCCATTGGAGTTAAGACATTAATATTGAGAAGATATATTATGAGATTTTCTTTAGGCTATAGCTGGACCTTGCTTAAGCTAAGTAGATACTTAACTAAGGGTGTAACTCGATTCCCTAACAGAAGGGCAAGGGGTTGTAACTTGGTTTCTCTAAATCTTACACTTATAGGGGTATAACTTGGTTCCCCACTTGTGATATATATTGAGTTATATGTTCACCGTAAGTGTAAATGGTGTAATTGGTGACCCTATATACTATGTTAAGCATCACCTATCCCAAGATAAGGTTGGGAGTAGATAGAAATTAGAGAATGCATTAGCCAATAAATTACATCTTATGTGCATTATGATATTATGTTTTTGTGGATATTATTGTGAGATATGATATTTGTTTAATTACTATTCACTCGTGCAGACCTGTACGATCCTAACTCACTAAGCAAGTTTGCTCATCTTACCCGTATTTCAAGTGATTCGATGAGGTCAAAGAGTAATCACCCGGAGTTAAGTTGAGACTGATGGAATAGCCTATCATGTTATTTTATTTTATTGTTGGATCATTTTATCTCTATTTGTGCAACTCGGGGTGTAGGTTGTAAACTTAATTCTATTATGATGATATTTATTTGGCTACATAAGTCTTGAATTATGCCACCGAGTATGACATTAGACTTTATATTGTTAATGTCATTTTATTTATTTAATATGGGAATAAAAGACGAATTTTGTCACACCCCTAAAACAATTGTCCAGGACGGATGGTATCGGAATATAAGAACCAATAAAAGTAAACATTTGTACCAAGGTCAAGTCATAATATAATAACAATAATCAGAGCAACTAACAATCGTCCCTCATTCCCATATTAAATAAAAGTAACATATTACATCATTTTATAATCTTAATTCCATAAATGTAAGGACCCAAAGTACAGGTCACACAAATAAGATACAATAATTTTATGTAATATAAAATGCTTTCTAAGTCAATCTAGCAGTCAACTCAACTCTGGGTGATCGCTTTCCCATCTCCCTGGATCATCTGCAATATGGATGGGATGAGCTAACCAGCCTAGTAGGGCAAGTGGCAAGTGTGCAACAGTGAACATATACAACACATACACATATTCATAACAATATAATATATGCACAACAACATAACTTAAACATGCATATCTCATACCATGTAATGAAATGAAATGCAGTGATCATGCATCCTGTTTCTCTATCTACCCCCAAACTTATCCTGAGGTGGGTGACACTTAGCCAAGCACGCGGGGTCACCAACCACACCATTTTCTGCACTTACGGCAAATGTACTTATGTATCTCATATAAATATACCATGTGGGGAACTGAGTTACAACCCCATAGGTGTAAAACTCAAGGGCACCGAGTTACACACCCTGGCCCTTCCGCTAGAGAACTAACTTACACCTCTAGTCGAGCGTCCGCCTATCCCAGGCAGGCATTTGCTTATCCTAAGCAGGTATCTAGCTGCAATTCGGAGAAATCTCATAATCAATGTATCTTATATTTACGTCCCAACTCCATATGACTAACTCTAGTCATATATAAGTCTACTGGGGATCATCCTATATTTTCCAAAATTCATTTTATAAAAATACTAATCCCACCAATATATAAAACACGTTCCTCGACACATCACATCACAAAGTGGCACCCTCAGCTCACCAATGCACATCACCTCAACCGGATGAAACCACCCTAGCCTAATGTACATGATATGTTCAATCATGCAATTAAACATCAAATTAACCCAAAATACATCAATCTCCAACGTATGTTAACCTACAAACTCAAATATCCATGTTTCGAGGAAATTCGGCAACACATTGGGCACCATGGGCGCACCATAGAACGATGGGCAACCCATGAACAGTACCATGGGCACCCCACAGAATGACGGATGCCCCATGAACAGTGCACGGGCGCCTCTCTGCAACAAAATCAGGCCACAATGACTTTAGTTTCGTTTTTAGCCATTTTTGGGCGAAAACCAACCCCAATTCAAGCTCCAAATCAACAATAACTCGTATATAAATGTTTATCTCCATCCATATCACAGTTTTACAAGTTCAATTTAAGAAATAACACAAAAATACGCAATAATTTCACATATATACACATGTATATACACACAGCTGTGTATATAAATATATACAAATTTCTCTACAAATCACCAAATTATGCATATACATATACCGAAACAGTCTTTACGATGTCTAGAAAACAAATACAAATCCCACCTACCTCAAATTTGAAAAACAATAGAGAGAAATACAGAAACCCAGCTTGCTCTCCAAACTTCCCGGCTCGATTTCTCTCTTCTCGGGCCAAACCACGGGAAACTGATTATACAACGTTGATCACCACGTTGAGATCTTCCTAGATCAACCAACTTTTCATTCCAAATCTCTCTCTCTCTCTTCTTTCTCTCTCTTCTCTCTTTCCTTGTTTCTCCTCTTCTATCGGCTGAACAAGAAAAAAGAAAAGAAAATGAGAAAAAAAAAGAAGGATTGGGCCCACTGCCCATTTGTCCAACCCAATATCACTTTGGGTTAAATTTAGCCTAGTGAAATTACCATAACTCAATTCAATTTAAATTAAAATACATCATCAGTCAAAAATAATACAAAAATAATTCAATTTAAAATATCGGGTGTTACATACTCCTATCCTTATAAAAAATTTCATCATCGAAATTTACATAACACTACTCAGTCATTGAATAAAGATGGGTATCTTACCCGCATTACTGACTCACGTTCCCAAGTGGATTCTTTGACTCCACGGTATCACCACAATACACGAACCAATGGAATGGTCTTACCTTGTAAAACCTGTTCACGCCTGTCCTCAATCCGAACTGGCAGATTCTCAATGGTCATATCCCCTTCAATGTCCTATTCCTCCCAACTAATGATATGACAAAGGTTCGATATATACTTCCGAAGCATAGAAATATGGAACATATTATGAAGCCGAGCCAATTGTGGAGGAAGCGCCAATCGATACACTATTTTACCAATTCTAACAATAATCTCAAATGGTCCAATATATCTTGGCAAAAGTTTTTCACGTTTCCTGAAATGAACAACACTCTATCTTGGAGAAACTCTCAAAAGTACAAAATCACTGACCTAAAAATCTAACGGCTGCCTCTATTTATTTGCATAACTTTTCTGTCTACTTTGAGCTGTCAAAAGTCTCCGTCGGATCACCTGAATCTTCTTCGACGCCTGTCTCACCAAATCAGGACCAACCGTCACAGGTTCTCCAGCTTCAACCTAACACAATGGAAATCTGCAAGATCGTCCATGCAAAGTTTCATAGGAAGCCATACTAATATTTGCTTGATAACTGTTGTTGTATATAAATTCAACCAATGGTAAATGGCTTTCCTAATTCCTCCTAATGTCAACACACAAGATCTCAACATATCTTCCAAATCTAAATCGTCCACTCATATTGCCCATCTATCTGCGGATGAAATGCCGTGCTAAACTATAGTTGAATCCCTAATGCCTCCTACAAACTCTGCCAAAACTGTGTCGTGAACATCGAATCTCGATCAGACACAATTGACAACAGTGCGCCATGTAATCAAATAATCTCCTGAATGTAGAGCTGACACCGTTCCTCCATAGAATCCTTATTCCTCATGGGTAAAAAATGAGACGACTTCGTCCATCGGTCCACAATCACCCAGATAACATTATGCCTCATTCGAGTCCTTGGTAATCCCGTCACAAAATTCATCGTCACATGGTCCCACTTCCAATGTGCCACTGGTAATGGCTGTAACAAACCAGCCGACCTCTGGTGCTCGGCCGTCATCTATTGATAGGTTAGGCAACAAGACATAAATTATGCCACATCCCGCTTGATACCGCTTTATCAGTACTGTCATGCCAAATCTTTATACATTTTGGTCCCTCTCACAACAAACCTTGAATGATAAAATTCCTATAGTACCTCTTCTCGAATTCCATCTATATCAGGCACAAAAATCTTATCTCTAAGTTTCAAATGTTCTTCTGCAGATAGACTCCAACCCTCTACTTCTTATCTTGAAAAAAAATAATACTTCATATTTTGACAATACTGGTCCCTCTGTTGAGTCTCAATCACCTGTGTCAATAACATCAGCACCACTTACAAACAATTCATACTGGAGTACGTAATGCCCTCTTTATCATCCTCATCCACCAAAATTCAAACTTACCAATGTCTTTCTAAAGACGCCGCTGAGAATGAATCATAGTTACTGCCAAATTCTGTGACTTCCTGCTCAAAGCATCAGCCACAACATTAGCTTTCCCTGAATGATAATAAAGATCAAAGTCGTAATCCTCCAGGTACTTTGTCCACCTTCTCTGTCTCATATTCAAATCACGTTAAGTGAACAAATACTTCAAGCTCTTGTGACCTGAATACATATTGAATTGGAAATACATCTTCATACTCACAAACAATTCTCAGAAGAAAGTGTCTGGAGTCCATCTCATTCAACCTCAAACTAACTTTCCAATGCACCTTGTATCAAGTAATGGGGAAGGCAACACTGCCCTGGCCTCATCCCGAATCTTAACCATAGTGCCATCCAGTAGAATAGCTGTCGCCAACTTATTATGACAATCAATTATCACTTAGTAAGTGGACAGCCTATCTATCCCCAAAATTACATCGAATTTCTTCATCTTCAAAACTCTCAAATCTATCTACAGCTGAACATCACCTAACTGTAGAACATAATTCTTACAAATCCAATTAACCAATGAACTACTACCCACTGGAGAATCTACACACATTGGCTTTTCAAGTTTTTCTGGAGTCAATCCAAAAGTCTCTATACATGCATGCGAGATGAAAGAATGTGATGCGCCAATATGAAACAAAATATGCACCTAAGTACTAAACAAAATACATGTACCGCGTATTATAAAAGTATCAGGTGCATCCTCCCGTAATGCAAGTGCGTAGGCAAGTCCCAGAGTCCTCTGACTACTAGAACTGCCATCTCCCCTAACTTCACCCCTCTGACCACTGCCACCACCATGCGACTGTTGAAACTATTGAATCTGTGGCACTAGTTGCTGTATCGGTGGTGTAGGAATCATTGGAAATTGTTGCGTCTGATATGAACCAATCTGCTGAGTACCTTGCTTAACACTCCCTTATGACATCTCCATAAATGGGCAATTTGCTTACACATGCTGTGAGACCCCCATGTTTGGGGTGAATGAAATGGATGGTTTTCATGTGGAACAAAAGGAGTTGAGGATGGTTAAGTGGTGGAAACCTTTGCATGGAATCTTTTATGTGTTGCATGTTAGATATGCATGTTCATGTTATATTTAGTGCATGCCTTGGTTTATGTGTGTTCACCATTTTGCTTGTGTGGGTTGGATGAGAGGAGCATGTGTTAATGTAAAGGAAATGAAATGGAAGAGGGAATCCGGCCATGGTAGCTTTTTAGCATTTATTTTGACTAAATATATTCATTTGGACTAGGTTGGACCAATGGGAAGGGACTTGGACTATTTGACTTCCACCTAGGATAACATATATACATATAATATTGATATATGGTTGAGAGAAGAAGGAGAACCGGGCAAGACTTCAATTCCCTCATTTTTGTTTGTTTTGTGCAAGTCAAAATGTGTATTAAATATGGTGGGACCCAAGAGTTAATGTTGGAAGACTTTGGTTGTGCATATATGTGTATATGTGTATGTATAGGTGAATTTTGTGGTGAGAAATGGGGTTGGCCGGCCACCTTGATACAATATAGCTATATGTATGTATATGAATGTGAGATATTATTATCTTTGGTGTTAGGTGTGAAAAGGAAGAGAGGAGAGAAACCATTTGCCTTGAGAGAGAGCCACCCGGCCATTGATGTGAATTTGAGAGTTTGAGAGGAAATCTTGGAGAGAAAAAGAAAAGAGAAAGAAGATCCAAAAAGGGAAGCTAAGAGAAGGAAGAAAGGGCAAGTTCTTGAAGTGCTTTGGTTCTTGGAGCACTCTTGAAGGAGGGAGATCCATCTTGAGGCCTTGAAGAGGTGTTGAAGTGGTTAAAGAGAGTTAAAGTTTGAATTGAGGTAGGGAACTTCTCATAGTTTAAAGTTGATGTTCTTCTCCTCCTTTTGCTTGAGTTTCTAGTTTGTTATATGAAACTAGGCTAAGTGGTAGGATTTAACAAGTGTTGGAACCTAAGTAAAGTCATTGTTCTTAGTGAACTTAAGTTGCATGAGAATGAGCCATGGGAGGAGAGGGAAGATAATTTGGAGAGTTTTGGTTTAGAGTGACTTTAAAAGAGAGGAAAATGAATATGAAATGGCAATTGGTGTTTGAAAATGAGTAGAAGGGAAGTGAGGAAGCAAAAATCAAAAAAATAGGAAAACCCCCGGAACCACCCCCCTCTCGGCGTGCGCCCGCCAAGGGGCACAGGCGTGTGCCCACGTGGCCGTGCGCCCGCCCGGGGCACAGGCGTGCGCCCGCCTGGGTACCGGCCCGTGCGCCCGCCGAGCCTGGTCTAGGACTCTGTTTTTTTTCCCCTGCTTTTTACTTTGACCTACCTCCTTCACCCTTTATCCTGTGTAGCATCTAAGATGAAACCTTGTGATTGTATTTCATCTCCTTGATGTTTTAAGTTATGATATACCGTTGTTATGTTGAAATTGCATTGCAAGATGAAATGAAATAATGCTTGAACCAAAATGATAAAGTGGAATGCTTCTTGAATTGAAATGAAATGCTATGTTCATGAAAACATTGGATTGTCTTTAGACGAAATAAATGAGAATGTCAATGTTTATAGATGAGTTTGAGATGATAAATCACCAAAGGCAATGAGATACATGTAAGTCCAGATAATGCTCAAACCTAATGGAAAGAGAATAAAACGAAATGATTGGTTGTTTGCCGGG
>JAVXUM010000036.1:19241517-19252658 GCA_035590655.1 Pouteria glomerata
TCCGCAAGCACATTCGCCGTATGGGGCATGTAACCTTCCAATTTCAGCAACCTCGTGATCTCCCCAAGCTTGGCATAGATATCTGCACTCTGTGGATGAGATCTGTCTCCCATGACAGATTCATAGATGTGATTCCCCAACTCAACGAGGCTATAGCCTGGTGTTTTCTTGACCCATTCCTTAAACACAAGCAGTGAGTAAGCTAACCATGGTGAACCCATTAGGTTCAACACCCTCTAACCCCATTTCCCTGTAAAGCGTGAGAGCCTCATTAGGCTTCCCATTTAGCGCAAACCCATTAATCATAGAATTTCACGTTACGAGATCTCTCTCGGGCATTACCTCAAACAGCTTGTGTACGCTCTCAGCTTGCCCACAAGCAGCGTACATATGAACCAATGTGTTCCGCACAAACACCACGGATTCAAACCCATTCCTTATAGCAATGGAGTGAACCTTCTTACCCTCTCTAACATCCATTAACTTAGCAATGGCCTTGACGAGAAAAGGGCTAATTGAAGGTGTGACTGCCGGGTTCAATGGAGTTCACATGCATCTTACGGTAGACATTAACTGCAGGCATTGGGTTTTCACTCTCAGCAGCCTCTAATCATAGTGTTCGAAGTGACTGTATATGGGTTATAGATTTGGGAAAAGATTCGTTAGAAATAAGACATGGTCCTGAGAGAGAGACGAGTCTGAAAGATAGAGAGAAGAGAGGGTCAGGGAGAGAGGAAGTCAGGTAGACGGAAAGACTGCAGGGTTTGTTTTTTCTTTTTTTGATTTTGTTTTTTATTAAAAATTTAATTTAATTAAAATTAAATAAAGACCGTCGGATATTTTTTAGGAAAATCTAATGGTTGAGATTTCCATTGCAGCCCCCTGGAACCCGTGATTATGAAGTGCAAAGGGGAAAGAGAGATTGTTGGGCTCAGGGGCCTTGGTTATGGTGCTTTAGGGGTAGAAACGAATCGAGCTCGGTTCGTTACTAAAACGAGTTCAAATTAAACTTGATTTGTACCTCATTTTAGATTTGAGTTCAAGCTCGAGCTTACAAAAGCTCGGCTCGAAATCTCATGAGCAGGTTTGATAAAATAATATATAAATATTTAATAATATTTTTATATTTTTAGTAATTTTTTATTATATATTCTTATAATATTTGATTTATTATATTTTAAACTA
Source organism: Pouteria glomerata (assembly GCA_035590655.1). Taxonomy (NCBI): domain Eukaryota; kingdom Viridiplantae; phylum Streptophyta; class Magnoliopsida; order Ericales; family Sapotaceae; genus Pouteria; species Pouteria glomerata. Next base: position 19,242,703 of record JAVXUM010000036.1, read on the forward strand.
AAATGACGTCGTTTTGGTTTAATCAACCTACTCGCAAGTCAAGGTCAAGCTTAAATTCTTATTTGTCAACTTGAACTCGAACCTATATAAAAGTTTGAGTTAGGTATAAATGGATGGAGTCAAATTCGAATAAATTAAAACTTGACTCGATTCGATTCATTTTCACCTCTATGGTCTTTGCAAAGTTGGCTTGTGATTATCGACCCTCAATATAGAAGTGTGAATGGATAGAGAGAGAGAGAGTATTGGGCTTAGGGCCCTAGTGACGTGTATTCAATCTCACATCTAAAATTTAAATAGATGATCTTGTAAACATATACAATAGCAATGAGTTAATTACCACCAGCTTTTAACTAGCCTTTTGGAGAGTTTCCATTGTAGTTGCAATAATAAGATGGGTATACATATTATAAATTACACCTGTACATGTACAAGGCAACGAAAGATAAAAACCAGTTGATCGAATTTGCAGATACATCATCCTTTGCGTCAAACCCATAATATAAAATAAAATAATGTAATTCTGACAGATAATCCTCGTTGAGTTGTTTCTCAGCATACCAATCACAGTTTGGTTTTTCATTTGAGTTCTGATTTTCTCATTAAATTATAAAAAATTAAAAAAAAAAAAAAAAACCACACGCACAAAAATCAATACGGCTTAAACATAAAAAAACCGAAAGACGACGCTAAGCTTGAGTCCAAAGTTAGGGTCATTTCCAAACCTGGCAAGGACAACCAAAGTGTGAGGAGGGTGTGAATTAACTTAATTGTTGGGTCGAGTAACATAATTTGCAGTATAATATTTGACTTAACCTTTAAACGATTAGTTTGTATGACGAATTTATTATTTGAATTAAACTTGAAACAATAACTTTTCATTGATAAATTTGTTTATCGTAATGCAGGATCAATTGTTCGTCCAAATGCAGCATTAACCCTCGATTCAACTTGTCATGTCCCAAACAAGTGGGATTGATAACACTTAATCACGTCAAACTACTTGGTTGAAAATGTTATTCGCAAACATCAACGATGCCCAAATCTCAGCAGCCAAATTTAATACAGTTAAATAGTCCCATTAGAAAACATGCACACACGCATCACATAAAATGGAACCATGTCCTTTAAACACTTATATAAGGACATACAAAGGTATGAGAGCTAGCTACTATCTGAGGTTCATTGGGCAAAACAAAAAGTTCTCGACTTCAGCTCTGCTTTCCAGAGCAATAGCATAGCAGGGACCTTGATGGGCCTTATTTAAACAAATTCGTAGTAGCTACAGTTCCGAAAAAGAATTCCAAACTAGCGACATGTGACCGACTCTTCCTCCAACTGCCGCAAAATATAATGCCAAAATGAACCAAAAGAATCAGCCGGACGTTGCCTGCTTCAGATATGCTATGAGGTCGGCACGGTCCTGCGGCTTCTTTAGTCCTGGAAAAACCATCTTGGTTCCTGGGATGTACTGCACAGACAACACAGAGTTAGGCGAGACATAATACAATTGGTTGTCCAACAGCTGTACAGAAATAAAGCAAACAAATTCACCAACACTCAGACCAACTTAAGTTTCATGTTTTTTTTTTTTCTCTTTTTTAAATATAGATGCAATCCAAATATGAAGGCCAGCTTTAAAAAGACAGAAGTAAGGCCGCCTTATTCCTCACCATTCACAAAATCCAAGAACTATCCTAACTCCTGATAGCCCCCCTCGGTAGACAACTATACAAAACATTAACAATAAATACTTTCCAATCTATTTATCGATCTCCCAACCCCTTGAAAAGACCTCCATTTTCTTGTCCCCCAAACCAACCATGACCAAATCAATCCATGCTTTCCTTGCCTTACAAGTAACCCCGCTATCTCTCTGGATACAACATACAATCGTGTAAGTAGATTTACCAATGGATATCACACAACTAGCTTAATGGTCATGCAATTTGGAGCTTCCCTAAATTCAATGCAAAAGCATATGTCCAACTTTCACCTCCAAGGAACTACGTTACAACCAATGAATGGCTGAATGGACCAGTTGGTAAATTCACCACCATTAATTAATATAAAAACAAATTAGACTATCTGCATTAAATAGCAAAGTTTCTAGGCGCCACAGGGCATGCTACATGCTAGACGGAACCCACATTTATCATGGAAAGCCTGCAAATAAAGGACCCGTCTGGCATCATTTTCAAAATAGTGTTCTCTACTTAGCAGAAAGAAATATGAAAATGACAGAGAAGACGACTATGGTACAGCATTTTTTGAAATCACTAATTTTCAAAAACAAGGAAAATAAAATCATTTTTAAAAGAAATGAGAAGCTAAAACTACACCATTCCCATCTTTTTTTCTTATTATTATTATTGTTATTATTATTTTTTTTAAGAAAATAAGTAAATTCAAGAATTAATAGCAAGGCCCAAAAATTTCCTAATTTCCAAACCATCTAATAGACAAAGATGAGAGCAGACCTCTATTTCAACAATTCAACCAGGCCCTTTGTTTCCAAAAAATGCTACTCCAACATCAACAGCATGCACTATCTTGGCAACTCCCTCAATATAGGGCATCATATTGATCCATATAACAATATTATGTGTAATAATAAAATACCTTCACCTATCCGATGCATTTTTTGCACCTCCATTTGTATTTGAATTTTAAAAGTGGAAAGCCATCATAATGTCTGCTCACTTACTCAGCAGAACTCTTACCAAGAATATCTCCATCTACAAACCCAAAAATGGAAGTACTTACTTACATTTAATCACTATAACTATGCTTTCCCCCTTTTCCTCAGGAAATAAAAAGGGCGACAGAAACATGCGCCTGTGAATCACCTGGGCTACCTAGTTGGAATTGAAATACAGGATTAGCCCACCTACTTGAAATCCAAATGTAACTTAGAATTCTGTTAGACCTTGAAGAAACAGGAAGGCAAATCCAAAATATCTGGATGTGTGACCACAGAACATGGAAGACCACTTCGGGATGATGCTTAGCTTTAGGCACAGGGTTAGGAGATGTAATTAAATTTTATTAGGAGTTGGTTGATTTTATTTAGGAGGTAGTGGTTGGATTGATTTCTTTAAATAAGTCTGCAGACAAATAGGCTAGGATTGAATTTGATTGTACTGTGGTTTCTTTTCTCCAGCCCAAATTGGAGAATCCTATTGCATTCAGTATTTTAGCGTGAGTTAATTTGTTGGGTTCCAACAAATCTGGTATCAGAGCCATGGGCACCAATAAGGAGCGACTTGATAAATTGGAGTTTGAACTGCAGGAGGTGCGTGATGGCTTCCAGCGATCGGAAAGATGACTCTACGTGAGGCTATTGGAGTAGCTAGAATGAAGGATGACCAGCTCGCAAGAAAGCGGAAGCAGGGACGCATGGAAGGGGCATGAGTTGTCCCACCAACACAACTTCTCCAACTCCAGCACTTGCAGCAGCATCCACCGTAGCACCAAAACAGGTCGTTGGTTCCCCAGTTAAGCGCTTATCGTGGGAGGAAATGCAGCGAAGGCAGGAGAAAGGTCTGTGCTTTAATTGTAATGACCGGTTCACTCCTGGCCGCAAGTGCAAAATGCCACGGCTCTTCGTAATTGAAGGGAGAGAAGGTGAAGATGGGAAAGGTGAGACCAGCAACAACACCACACAATCTGAGCCGATAGTTAAGGAATTGGAGCAAGAAGCAACAGAACAACAAACAGAGATCACTCTCCATGCTTTTTCAGGTTGGAAAGGACCACGCACCATGAAGCTGCAGGCCTTCATTGGCAAACATCCAGTGACAGTGCCGGTAGACAGTGGATCTAGCCACAATTTCGTGAGTCATTGAGCTGCTCGACAACTTTGCTTGCCAGTGACTCCCACAGAAAGCTTCGACGTGAGAATTGCCGATGGAGGAAAACTTTCTTGTCATGGAAAGCATGAAGCAGTCTAATAGATCCAAGGTTTTACTTTTACGGTTATATTATTCTCACTTTCATTACAAGGGTTGGATGTCGTGTTGGGTATGCCATGGCTGGTGGGATTAGAGCCGGTATTGTGCGACTGGCGCAACTTACCAATGAGATTTAATTGGCAAGGGGAGTCCAAAGTGCTTCATGGCCAGAAGGACTCTTTTTCTACAGAGATTACAGTACAATCTCTTGAGAAGGAAATAGATAAGGGAGGTAAGTTTGTTTGCTGTAATGGTTAAGGAAATGAAGGATGTTGAAGAAAGTGATGCAAAGGTGCCACTGGGCATAAACAAACTCTTGGAAGAATTTTCTACTATTTTTGGAGAACCCCGCTCCTTAACTCTTGCAAGGGAAATCGACCACCGAATACCATTAAAGGAAGGAGTCTAGGCTGTCAATGTTCTTCCTTATATGTACGCGCATTTCCAGAAGAACGAGATCAAACATCAAGTAACCGAGATGTTAGTTAATGGAACCATACGCCCTAGTCACAGTCCGTTTTCTTTACTGATTTTACTTGTTAAGAAAAAGGATGGTTCGGGGCGATTCTGTATAGATTATAGAGCCTTGAATGAAGTCACAATCAAGGATCATTTTCCAATTCTAACAGTGGATGACATGATCAATGAGCTACATGGAGCCAAGTCTTTCACAAAGCTGGACCTTAGGGCTGGAAATTACCAAATCCAAGTCTATCCAAAAAGTGTGCAAAAGACGGCATTCCGAACTCATAATGGGCATTACGAATACTTGGTGATGCCATTTTGCCACTGTTACACAAGTTCGTCCTTGTATTTTTTGATGATATTTTGGTTTATAGCCGTTCATGGGAAGTACACTTGGACCACATTAGAATTGTTTTTAAAATTCTACAAAACCAGCAATTTTTTTGAAGCGCTCTAAATGTGCAATCGGACAAGTTAAAGTAGATTATTTGGGGCATCTTATTTCCAAGGAAAGGATACAAGTGGATGAAAGTAAGATTATGACTATGAAGAAATGGCCAAGACCCAGCAATGTCACTAAGCTCCAAGGATTCTTGGGGCTTATCGGGTACAATCATAAGTTCGTACGTAACTATGGTACTATTGCAGCCCCATTAACACAATTGTTGAAAAAAGGGTAGTTTCAACGGGATGAAAAAGCGGAAAGGGCATTTGAAGAGCTTAAATCCACCATGACCACCACAACAGTATTGGCTATTCCTAATTTTAATGAGGTTTTTGTGATTGAAACCGATGCCTCAGATGCAAGAATAGAAGCTGTGTTATCTCAACAAGGTCAACCAGTTGCATATTTGAGCAAAGCTTTAGGACCGACAAAGAAGGTGTGGCCCATTTACTCTATGGAGATGCTTGACATTATTGAAGCAATTCCTTGTTGGAGGCCATACTTGCTGGGAAGAAAGTTTCAAATCTTAACCGACCAACGTAGCTTGCGATTCCTCATAGAGCAGCAACTTTCTTCCCCAGAACAGCAGAAATGGGTGACCAAGATACTTGGCTATGAGTATGAAATAATGTATAGACCCAGCAAGGAGAATAGTGCTGTAGATTCACTATCACGGGAGAGTGGTCACCAGCCCTTTGGGCCATTTCCAATCCTCTATTCACAATATGGGAAGAAATGAGAAAAGCAACCTCTGAAAGTCCATGGGCCCGAGAAGGTGTACAGAGGAAGATCCTGAAAAGATGACTGACTATGAATGGAAAGATGGACTGCTCCAGTGTAAGGGGTGTGACACGGTTCCACCTAAGTCTACGATTAAACCAGGCTTACTCCAAGAATTCCATGATACTAAGACAGAGGGCCATTCGGGGGTGCTGAGGACATGAAAGAGGATTGCTCAAGCTTTCCACTAGAGCAGCATAAAGAGAGATGTGCAGAATTATGTGGCAGCTTGTGATGTGTGCCAACGAAATAAGGCTGATTCACGCTTACCCACAGGCCTCTGACAGCCTCTCCCGGTACCATCACAGGTATGGGAGTATGTCTCCATGGATTTTATAGAAGGCTTGCCGAATTATAATGGCAAAAATGCCATCTTTGTGGTGGTGGATAGATTGACCAAGTATGTGCATTTCATCTGATTGAGTCATCCCTTCACAACCAAAGCGTATGTGGACAATGTAGCTCGCCTCCATGGTATTTCTCGCACCATTCTTAGTGACCGTGATGCCATATTTACTAGTAATTTCTGGCAAGAATTCTTTAAGTTGCAAGGTACGCAGCTTAGGATGTCTTACGCATACCATCAGGAAACTAACGGACAAACTGAAGTGGTGAACTGAAGCCTTCGGCAGTACCTTCGCTGCCTGTCCAGTCAAGCACCAAAGCATTGGAGTCGTCATCTTCCTTGGGCGATATTCTGGTATAACACCACATTTAATCATACTACCGGGTTCACCCCATTCCAAGCTTTGTATGGGAGGTCACCGCCGACCATTACCAGTTATTTACCAGGAAGTGCAGTGGTACAAGAGGTAGACAGAGAGTTATGCGATCAAGATGAGCTGCTTAAGCAACTAAAGCGGAATTTGGAAATAGCCAGCAACCCAATGAAGCAACAAGCTAACAACCATCGCCGAGACGAGAGCTTTGAGAAGAATGATTGGGTCTTTTTGAAGTTACAGCCATTTCTACAACAATCAGTGTTTAAAAGAGCTAATCAAAAGCTTGCCAGCATGTATTTTGGACCTTATTGGGTCTTGGAAAAGATAGCTGTCGTGGCCTATAAATTGGAGTTGCCGGAAAATTCGAAAGTGCATCCTGTATTCCATATATCGTGCCTCAAGAAGCGTATAGGAGAAGGGAAAATTCCACAGAGCACTGCACCACCAGTTTCAGAAGAGGGGTTCTTGGTGCTAGAGCCTGCGGCTGTCAAAGATTTTAGGTGGGTGAAGCAGGGGAGCAAGTTGGAAGCTGAAGCATTAATTCAATGGAAGTACCTGCCTGAGGAGGAAGCCACTTGGGAATCCACTAGGCTGATAGAGAAGCAGTTCCCAGAGTTCGACCTTGAGGACAAGGTCGAAGTCCCCACTGCAGCAAGTGTTAGACCCTGAAGAAACAGGAAGGCCAATCCAAAATATCTGGATGTGTGACCAAAGAACATGGAAGACCACTTCGGGATGATGCTTAGCTTTAGGCACAAGGTTAGGAGATGTAGTTGAATTTTATTAGGAGGTGGTTAAGTTTATTTAGGAAGTAGTGGTTGGTTTGATTTCTTTAAAAAAGTCTGCGGAGAAATAGGCTAGGATTGGATTTGATTGTACTGTGGTTTCTTTTCTCCAGGCCAAATTGGAGAATTCTATTGCATTAAGTATTTTAGCATGAGTTAATTTGTTGGGTTCCAACAAATTCACAACAAAAACCCTTGATCCACCCTTTCTTATTTAAGGTTGCGGATAAAATCCAAATCAAAATAAATTCATCCTCTTAATATAGCATGCACACCTTCCCAAGGAAATAATAATTGTATTGATGACAATAAGGAGAAGAAAAGAGCAGCAAAAACTAATCATAGTCATATTGCATGTCTGGAGTGACTCCCCATACTGGTAAATACCTCCAGTTTGCCAGCAAAAGGGCATTGAAAAAGAAGGAAAAACTACTAGGATATAATTATCATAGAAGTTTTGCAAATTAAGTTGGTCTGACTATTACCAATTTGGATTAGAGAATAAATACATTTCAGCACCCTATGGCCATGGCTAGCGTAACTAGCCCAATTCCTTCGCTTTCTAAGAAAAATAATGATCTTAGTGTTAGGCATCCGAAAACGGGACGGACTTGGTGACATCCTCAAACTTGCAATTCATATAGAATGAAACAAGTGCACGATTGATTTGAATAATTCTTATATAGACGACAACAACCAAAATAACTTTCATCCAAGTTAAAGGAACTCTAGCATGGCAATAAGGGAATCATGCATTGATACATGTCTAAATGTTAGATTCATCTAATTCTCATATCCAAGACTTCAAGGACTACATTCATATTTCTTAAAGACTCATTTTTTTTTTTATTGTAACATGGTAGCTACAAGATAATATAGAGCACGCCATATAGAACATAAAAGTCTTGAACATAGTTGCCCAGTAAACATAATTTATCTATACAAACTTTTAAAACATGCACAACCAGACAGGTTGAACATAATATCTCATACACTTACCATAACGTCCATCACAGGTACTTCACAAATTTAGAATAAAGACCATGTAACTTAGATCTTCATGAATCATACTTTTGTCTAGACAACCAATTATTATCAGAAAATTCTCTTTTTCTTTTCCATATTCAAACATCATTATTACACCATGGTTGACAAGCAGCTTCATCTCCACAAGCCATCCTTGCCCCCTCCCCAACAATCAAACAAACACAATAAAGAAATTTTTAAAAATAAACAACTAAATATAAAAACTATTAAGCCTATGTTATGATTCAATTCTTAACAATGTGTTTATGAAATAAAATTAAATAGTATGCCTACAATAAATCTTATTATACTTAAGTTTTAGTTTCAGTTAAAATCAAAACTCACAAAAAAAAAAATCCAGAATATAAGAGGCCATTTGGTAACATTTATGTTTTTTTGTTTATATTTAACAATTTTGTTTTCTGTTTTTTGTTTTCAATTGTCATTTCTTTCCCTTGAAATAAAAATAAAAACATGCACTGCAATTTTGCTTAAAAAAACGTCAACAAAAACAGAAAATTTTGACAACAGATTATTATTTTAGAAGTAATTAAAAATATCTAAATAAAATACTTATTTTTTATTCTAATATTAAACTAACTTAATAAAAATTATTATTTACGTTAATACTGAGTTATTATTTTAATAGTAAATAATTTAATTTTAGTAAAATATTTTAATAAAATATACCATTTTAATAGTACACTAGTATTTATTTTAATATTAATAGAGAACATAATTTAATAATAAATTATTATTATTTAAAAATAATTTCAATTTATTAAAATAAGTCATAAATTATTATTTTAATATTAAGTAATTTTAATTTGAATAAAATAATTTTTTTTAATAAGATGCAACAAAAATTGACAAGTGTTACGTTTAGTGCCTAAAATTGACACAAAATGTTTATAAAAAGGGATAAAACAAAAAGGAACCGTGACAACATGATTTTACAGCTTACATTTTGGACCTAAATTTTCAATAAGCTTCCAATCTTTGGCATCAAAAAATGGAAACAGGTACACCAAATATGTTCTTGTGGCCAGTTTTCAAATATAAGTAAACATAAACAAACAAAAAATACAGTAAACAAAAAAGTTACCCAATGGACCCTAAGCATGTCAACTCCCTTCTCATCATCTTACACACTCGTCCAAGCCTCCAATGTGAAGACGTCAAAACAATCAACTCAAAGAAAAACAGGACAAACTAATTCATCCAATTTCCACACAACAAAAAGCATAACAATAATTAAGTGCCAGATAATGCAACACTTTCTGAGCTGCAGTGTTACTATATATGTCCTAACAGCATGACAGAGATCGAGGCATCCTGAGACTAATAACTTCTAATAAAGAGTCCCATAAAAATTACTAATTCTGCCAAGCAAGAGAAACAAGCAGGTCTAGTACCTTCTTTGGGTTCAACAAGTAGTCATACAGAGTATGCTCTTCCCAATGAACAGCCGAGTTCTTGTTAGCAGCAGAGTATGAGTACCCGGGAGTAGTACCAGACTGCCTTCCAAAAAGACCATTCAAATTTGGTCCTGCATATTTACATAAGCCTCAAAATTTGTAAGGGAAAAATAGAGAACATAAAAAAATAAATAAATAAATAACAAATTACATGGTGTCAGAATTTTTATGAAGAGGAACACCAATAGCAGGGATTTTCAAATCTCAAGATATACTTGTGGCATGTCAGTTATGATGTCTGTGTTCTTAGGCTCATACATCATCATAAAAAGGCATTACTTTGAAAACGCCCATTATTCACA
>JAVXUM010000036.1:19309217-19322152 GCA_035590655.1 Pouteria glomerata
TTTTTATAGGCTAGGTTTGTATCCAGACATTAAAAAATATATTTCTTGACTGGTATTGACACGGTATAATGCATTTCTTGACTGGCATTGACAATGCAAAATGGACTTCTCTTCTTGTTGAAAAATTAGCCCTAACCTTAAAAATTTAAGAAAAAAAGTTTCAATCTTTATTTCGCAACCACTAAACCTAAAGTGGTCTCTTATCCCCGCTCGTTTCTTTTGTGTGTCATTTTTGTCCGTCACAGTAAATTGATAATTATAAGTTACGAAGAAAGTTGATCTCCATGGATTAAAAAAAAAAGTAGTTTCTGTGGCACTGACCAGCATCAATTGCATTACGTGCAGCAAGCCTGAAATCATTGATCACATGAGGGATTTCATCAATCATCAGGTGTCAAGGAGGGGACCAATCTCCAAGTCCAGGGGACACTCCCTTTTCAGTACATGAGATTGGCGCTTGACCATTAGGTTGAAACCCTGGAATATACAGATTGACATTAATTTTGATCATTAGAAGAAAAATATGGATCAGAGAAAAAATAGCAAATGAAAAATATCCATGAAACCCAACCTTGATCAAAATTGTACAAGTCTTTAATATGGCAAATTAGAATATTTTATTTACTAAATTAGCTAACATCATCCCATAAAATTAAAACATAAACTAGGGGTGAATCAAGCTCAAGGTCACTATGCTTGAGCATACAAGATCTTCACTTTCAAATACCATTTGTTGATGTACCAAGATATTCCACTACTTCTGTTGCCCAAGAGAAAGTGATGTTATGGGGCCAAAGCCATTCATCTCTTCTACTATATTAAAGCACGAAACATTCTAGGTCTCAAAAAGTATAATTATTAACCCTTTCTGCTACTATTGCTCTAAACAATGATGTGATTCAAAGAATTGTTCAATTTAGGTATTTCGCTGTTGGTTTTACAGAGCCAGGATAGAACTCTCTTAGTGTCAATTGCAACAGAGATAGAATATTCATACAAGACAAGAATGAATTATGAACATCTGAAAAAAGAGCCTACCATAATTGGAGATGCGACCTACATGCCTAATTTGACAAAAGAAGATCCCACCCTTCTCATGAACAGCATCCACAATTGGTCTCCATGCTTCTACTTGCTCTTTTGTCCAAATTCCAGGCGTTTCTGGGAACCTTTATATCAAGTGGAATGGTTTAGACATAGTGTAACAGTCTGTGCCACAAAAGACCATAAAAAAGTTCCAAACTGTCAAGTTAAACTAGCATCCATCACCAGATGCTAAAGACAATATGATATAGCTATAAAGATATATTTACTTTACAAAACTTTTATTACAATTGGTGACCACAGACAACCAAGCATTAGATGACATCTCAATCATTTCACACTTCAAGAAAATTGTCCAAGAATCTCAAATATTTGGGAATTCGAACAATATGTATTCATAATATTGGTTCAAGTAGCTGAGAAATTCCGAAAACATATGTCATGGAAATTTGCAAGACTTGAATGCAATGGGGCCAAAGGACTGCACTAATAACTAAGATTGAGTAAAATTTCTAGTGAAGTTTGAAAAGAGGAAAAAAGAACAAAGTTTCATTTTATGTGGTTTGACTAGATATAAGTGATTCATATGATTGTCATCATGGATCCATCTTGTGTTGCCTGAACCATTCAAACTTCATGGCATTCATTTTTAAATAATTTTGCATCAGATGTTTCTAAAAGACAACATAGTACAAACTAACAACCTAGAAGATAGCATTTTGCAAGTAACACTACAATAAGATAAGCTAATAAAGAAAATCCACATCGCACATGTTAATTATAACTTGAGACAGAGCCCAATCTGACAAGGTTTTTTGGATTTTTTAGATTGTATAGAGGTGTAGCAACTTTAAGGTGGTATTGGTTGCTTTTGTGTTGTTTTCTTTGGTACATCGGTTGCATCACCTCGATGCATATGCATATCTTATTATTATTATTATTATTATTATTATTATTATTATTATATCCATTACATCCTTTTCATACCCCTGTGCAGTGCTAGATACTCCGGTTCCTTCAGCAATGAGAAGGCCTCCATTGGTTGCTCGTTGAGAGTAGTACAATATGGCATGTGGTTGTGGAATGTTGTTATAGGATCTACACCTGGTTAATGGTGCTAGAACAATTCTGCATGCAAATAAATAAATAAATTAATGACAGTAAGAAAAAAGGGTGCATATGCAAAAAAACTAAAATGTTAAGATTCTACTGCCACTTTGATTTATTGGGAACAGTTGCAATGAACATTAGACTTGAACAATCAGTTTGAGAGAACAAAAGAAATGAAAAAAAAAAAAAAAGAAGAAACACACACACACACAAGCAACTGTGGTAGTGTGTAGAGTGCCTTATATGCGTTGTGCAAAACATGATAGGTCATGATTTGGGCCCTTTACATCTTGATGCTTTTTATAAAATTTTGATAACTTATAAAAAAAAAGTAGAGTTAGACTAGATGGTTTTTGAACTCAATTTCCTTTAAATTTGGTTAATATGAGTATCTATACGAAGAGAGAGAGAGAGAGAGAGAAGATCCTTACAGTTGATTCGGATTGCTTACATACCTATGAGAGAGGCTGTATTTTCGCATTTTGTAAGGAGTGAGGAGAGGGATAAGGTGGGCTTTGTTGGATCCCATTGTCACAGTTTCCCCAGGCTCTCTGTTATCAGCTTTCAGTTAACATGGATTTCTCAATAGGCATGAAATGAACATACACTTGAATTCAAAAAACTTCAAGTATAACAGAAAATAAGGCAAACAAATCCGTGGGATGGGCATAGCTGATTGTGCACGCTTTTGAAGAACTACTTTCATGTTTGCATCCTAATTCCTAATGATTATGTGTGCTCAAATCATGAAGAAGGAGTTGTTTCTGCTTACTCATTAGTGATTGAGAGAAATAAAATTGTGGGCCAGCAAGTTCTGTGTACAATTCTCAATATCATTATTCATTTAGCGGGTGTTTAGAGTGATAGAAAATTTGTAGGTTCATAATTCGTACAATAAGATAAAAGTAAATAACTTTTAAAATTTTTCAGTATTTTCAGTGATTTTTATCATTCCAAACAGAGCCGATTGACTCCATATTCGCAAGGTCTAGCCCTTGCTAACAACTTAGGGCATGTTTGTTTCATTTGGATATGGGGTTGGATAGGAGATCACATCTTATTTTTAATTTTTATCTATGATTAGCTACAATTTTTATATCAGCACAACGTCTCCTATAAATTGTAGTTAATATTATATATGTTATTATAAGAAAAAAAATTTGAAATTAAATGAGAAATAAAAATTAAGAATATGATGTTATATCCTATCCAACCCCATAAACAACAGCAGCTAAACCTCCAGGAATCTTTCAACAAGACAGAACTCGAAAACATTTCCTGTAAATGCGCATTGTTTCGATCACAAGACATTAAATTTAGATTCCAACAATTCATTCGTATTTTTTTTATTTCAAATTGTATTAATAAAAAAAAAAAAGTTCGTGTTTATTGTCAAGTACTCGATGAAAAAAACAACCAAAATATATAAATTTGGAAAGGAATGATCTCATTGCTAGGGCTCAGATTGAGCAGTTCGGCCATCAGATCAGTGTCCTTCTCGGCACATTCTCAAGGTACTTAAAAACCCTAAGGAAACATACCAGAGATGAACGGAGCTCACGGCGGATGGTAGCTGGAGGAGAAAATCATTGACGGAAGAGCAGCGACGAGCCGAGAGATCCCACGGAACCAAACCATATTAGACCCCGGAATTTCAAGTAGGGGGTCGGTTCCACACTACAGGACTAAAGCCCACCATGTGATAGTACAAAGACTTGTGAAACGGCCTTCAAATGCCCAGCCCAGCCTTTCAGGCATTTGTTTATTTGAAAAAAAAAAAATATATATATATATATATATGGGAAGGAGAAGAAGAAAAAAAAAAGAATTGAGTGAGGATAATTGTATGGTTTTGGTTTAGTGGGAAGAGACTATTGCAATTTTGCTCTATTAATAAGATTTTAGATTTTTTTTTCAGTGGCATCATTAATTTTAGAGTTTTTGAGATTAATTGAGATATGTGTAATTGGACTCGAAATCTCTAAGTTATTAAAAAAATAAAAATAAAAAGACTATCTTGATATTTTAATATATTTACATTATATTTATATCATATTACATTATATTACATAGATATAAAATAAAGTCTTAAAAAATATAACCACACTACACGACACTTAGTTGGGTATTATGATTGTGAAACTTATTCATAAAGTATTTAATTTTATTAATTAGTAATTATTAAATATTAAATATTAAATATTAATTAATATTTAATAATCATCTAAATTTAATAATACTTATCACTTAATATGATTAAAATTTTTATTTAAGTGGATACTATTAGAAAATAACGTTTAAGTTAAATTCTCCATACATTGTATTAATTGATTATTTCATTAATTTAATTAATTATATAATAGAGTAAAAGTAATACTTATCAATTAATACTATAATTATCTAAATTGAGTTATACCTATCACTTAATATTTGGATTATAGGTTGATTTATACTTTTTATAATTTAATACTTATCGTTTAATTTTTGCATTCTAAATATATTATAATTATCTAAATTAAATTCTATTTGTCACTTAATATTATAATTTAAAAATAATAATATCATTGAAATATCATATGAATTATAATTCCCATTTAAGTTATATTCTTCTGAAAATCATAATATTATTTACAACTTTAATATTTTTGATTTGTAAAAGTCATTTATTAATATTAAAAATAATAATATTTTTGAAATATTATATGGATTAATATTTTTATCTCAGTTCGATACAATTAAAAATAATCCTAATTCAAATATGATTGAAATTTTGACATATATAATCCTATTTGATTATTGATTAAAAAATTTATTTGAAATTGTTACTTATCACTTAATATTATAATTTTTATCTAAATTGATATTAATATATTTTTTTTTTTTACGTAAGTTAGGTTATATTTTGTTGTCCCAAATAGTAACACTAGAGGGGGTGTGAAGTAAAGATAATCAATTTATAATGGTTCAGCTTCAATAGTACTTACATATACTTCCAAATGCCTTATTTGTGATTTATCCGCTATTCTTTGGAGAGTTTGCCACACACTAGCTTCCCAAGTTGCTAAAAATTTTTCTCTTACATCACTCACAGTAATTTTATCCCTAAATCACTCACACCTAGTGATTCTATTCCTAAATCACTCTATAAGTCTTTATCAAAAAATATCCTTAGTCTTGATTCTAACATTTAAACCAAAACTAACAAGAACTTACCCAATTCTCACAAATTAAAAGCGTTATAGGCTTCCCCTTGCTAGAATAAAAATGATAAGTTTAAAATTCATTCAAATTATAAAAAAAAAAAAAAAACTCTCATAAGTTGAATATAAAAGATATAGCATAAGTGTAGGAAGAAATTACTTTATGTTTCTAAATTGATGAATTTTCTTATTTATCTTTGTAAGCACTTCTTTTTGGCTTTATTCTTCTTGTTAAATCTGAGTTTGAGACTTTATTCATAGACGAAAACCTTCAAATGATCATTATTAAGTGAAAAGACACTTTTGCTCTTGAAAGAATTTAAATTTTCTTACTTTTAATGCTGATCATCAAATTCAGATTTTCTGAGATGACTTTGTAACCGTTTTCACCCTGGTAACATTTTATGTCTGAATCACTCAGAGTAATAATTTTGTAGATATATGAGTTAACTATCCTCTAACCAAATTTGAGTTTCATCTAATGGTTAGATCTTTAGCTATAACCTTCAACTAAGAATAACTCTAGATGGCTTTTTCTGACAATTTGAATATATCTTTCCAATTAAGGCTGCTATTTTACGATGATGGTTTTGGAATTTAAAAAAACTTAAACTATAAATGTTGTAAATTTATAAGTCTTCTCTTCACACACCAAAAATTGAAATTTTTAAATCTGTAAAGTATATTTTGTCTCAAAAACTAAGATAGCTTTATAACTTAGAATTAAAATATCTTTTATAATAACTAATTTTTAACTCATTTTTGGACATATTAACTTTAGATCTACAAAAATTTTCCTATGGTAAAATTATAAATATAAAAGTCCAGTATACTATATTAAAATTTCATGAAAATTGAATCATTAAATCTTCCAATATCATCCATATAATACCATGTGTCTGATTTGTCTATTCATCCGAGTTAACTCTTTACTCAAGTCTTCATCTTATTTTGATTTCCATTACTCCAACTTTTAATATTCCTTCATTTTTTCATATAAATTATGTAAAAATACCTGAAAGATAATATCAATATCTTTCAAGTATAATCTTAAATTTATCAAATTAAAATGAATTGTAACATTTCATACAATGTTCATTTAAAAATTAATTATAAAATTTAATTCAATATTTGTTATTAGTAAAATTAATTATTAAACTAAATTTATAAACCCTAGATCAACATATTGAATTCCACAAATTTACAAAATAATTGAATTATATAAAAATATAAACAAAGTGGATTTTATGAACTTCACTCTCTGCATTTTTAATTATTTAATTTCTTTGTTTGCCTTCACAATTAACCTTTTCTTTTTGATGAATAATTTTTCTTTTGATGAAATAGTAGAAATAAACTTACTTTAGGCGAAATTATTTTTTGTATTAGTAGGTATATTATCTAAATTGTTTTTGATATGAGTTGTTTTTTGATAATTTGATTTTGTATATCTTATGCATCTTTTTTTGTGTATTAATTAAAAAATAATAATTCTAATTTAAATGTAATAATACAAGCTTCTAGAAATATAATTTTATTTGCTCATCGATTATAATACTATGTAATCTATTTTTGTTTAACGTGATGGTCAATTTATTTCATTTAAAATACAAGTTATTTTTTTTTTTAGTTTAAACATATTTTTTTTTTTTGTTTTTACATTTAAAGTATATAAGATGAAAAATTGGTGCTTCGCATAGGACTAATCACTAATACATTATATTCATATATTTAGTTATATATATATATATAATTATATATATTAACTAGTGGATGCACTCACTCATAAAAAAATGGTTATGAATTTTTTTATTTTCCTCTTATTTTCTTTATATTTTAAATATTTAATGAAAATGTTAAAATGTTATCTCAAATAATAAATAGTAGTGTTAAACTAAATGATTAGTAATTAAGGAGTATTTTAAAAAGACAAAAGAAAAAAAGTAGTTAGAATTTAAGATGCATATATAAAAAATAAATAAACAATATAAAGATAAAATTACTTAAATAACTTGTAGAATTTAAAAAATTACTTATAAAGGTATTTTAAATTATGGATAATTATTGGTAGTTAAAAGATATTAATGGAAGAAATTAAAAAAACTTTACCGTATAATTGGCTTTTTTTTTTTTAAATTAATTTTTAAGTTTCATCAATACTCTAATATTTTCTTATACAGTGGTATAGGTATATTTGATATGCAGCTTTATATAATTTGGTTAGTTTGGATCTTGATAAAATAGATAATTTCAAAATTGAACCAATTGAATTAACCTATCCATTTTAACTAAATTTGAATGATTTGATTCAAAAATTTAGTTTTAAACAAATTATTTTCATCCCTAATCACAAAAATTGGGGAATTTAATCACATTTGTTAGTGAAGTCAAAATTTATGTTGTGGGCAAAGATTATTACATTTTAATATGAATTTTCTTATACCAGATTTTAATTTACAATATCTAAATCTACTTAGTTCAATGCTATAGACATTCCTCCTTACAGGGAAGTCATCTATTCAAAAGCAAATGAGGGTTTGTTTGATTTTTAAATTTGGGATGAGGGACTGTATTGCATATTGTGGTCCTCCTCTAATTTCATTTTTAGTAAAAAAATGACAAATTAAAAATATAATTGAGTAAAGTATCTGTCTAATTAATAATTTTATTGGTAAACTTATTTTTTTGTTTATCATTACTAACTTAAATCAGTTTATTTTTTAGTTAACTAGAATTCTAAACATGTTGTGTTGCCGCCTGAAAATATTATCCGCTTTGACTCCTCGGGTCTCTCCCGAGCACAGGCTCAAGGTTTTGTTCTTGCCTTGGGCTACACCAGTGCCCCTAAAAGGCCTCCTCAGTGGGAAGGTGTTCACCTCCTACTTTATTAGGCGGATTTCGTTCTCTCTCCCAACCGATGTGGGATCTCACAATCTACCCCCTTAGAGAGCCCAGCGTCCCCGCTAGCATACCGATCCGGCACCGGCTCTAATACTATTGTAGCAATCCGGGACCACTGCCGCATGAAGATATTGTCCGCTTTGGCCTCTCGGGTCTCTCCCCGGCACAGTTTCATGATTTTGTTCTTAGCGAGGGTTATCCTAATGCCCCCAAAAGGCCTCCTCAGTGGAAATGTATCCACCTCCTACTTTATTAGGCGGAGTTCGTTCTCCCCCCCAACCGATGTGGAATCTCACATTTCAACAATAGTAAAAAGAAACAGTTATAAAGATACAAATTTATGCCAATAATAATTAATAAAATATTTAAACAATTAACTTCAGATATGTCATAATAATGAATCAATATGACAAGACTGCAGAAGAAGAAATAGTTTATGTGAAAGGTGCGGAAGAAAAAAATAAGAATATTAAGGAATAGGGAAGAAGTTCCCTAGGCCACCAGTGCTCTTCCCGTTGCCTCTTCCATGCCGCATCCACGATTATGGTTATCTCGTAATATAATGTAGGGATGATCTTTTCATTCACAAATATTACTCTCTTATTGTCGTTGGGATCTTCTCCTCAACTTGTCTGCATTCTCCTCATTTGTATTGGGCCTTCATCAACACTATTAGATCAATTTAATAGGGTAGCATAATTATTTGCTATTTTATTAACTGCCATTGGGTCCTTATCTTGGTGATTGAAAACTGTCTCGTTCCTTGCAATCCACAGGGCCAGCACTGGGCAGCTACTTGTTCTATAACATCCTCATTCACATTTCCTCTCAATATTCCCTTAAGCCATTCATCTACTTCAATATGTGCATTAACATCAGTCCTTGCCTTCAAATTTGACCCAAACCAAACAACTCAAGCCATTTCACAACTTGCAAATTGATAGCTGGTAAATGATAATGGTACAGCACACTTCAAACAATCGTTGATGTATAATAGCTGTCCTAACACACTGTTGTTGAAAAAAATATATGTATATATATATTTGTACGACTCAAAGTATTCAAATCAATTTATATACACTTTAATTAATTCTTGAGAGTTTTAGAGTTAACGATTAGATAAGTGTTCTGAAAAGACTTGAACTAGTTATAATGGAGTTTAAACCTTCAACGTCTTTTTTTGACGTATTTTTTTTATTTTTGCCCCTTTAATTTTAATTTATTACCATTTTATCCTTCTATTTGCTTATTTTTCTTATTTTTAGATCAATTGAGTGAGAATGGGCTTTAAGCCTTCTTCATGTCCTCTTTGGCATCATTTTTTTCACTTTTTCCCCTCTTAATTTTAATTTGTTACTATTTTATCCTTTCTTTTTTTAAGAGTAATGATAAAAGGCCTTTTTGATGCCCTTTCTTCTCGAATTGACTTTTTTTTTTTTATTTAAGATTTATTATCATTTTACCTTTTGTGTGTCTTTTTTTGTTTTTCTAAGTTATGTTTTATAATTTTCATCGCTTTTTTTTTTCAGGGCTATGATTTTTTTTTATTTATATTCCATCTTTTATATTATTTTATATAATAAGCGACAATGTTTCTATATGATTTCAGTGGCCTTTTTAGTCTCGTTTTTTTTATTTTTTATTTTGCCCTTTCTTTTTATTTACATCTACCGGAATTGCTCTACGCATGTTTTGAATCTGCTTCTTTAAGATTTAATTGGCTTTCTTGGTTAATTATTTTTTAATTTTGCCCTTACTTTTTGTTTATATCTATCAAAATTATACTTAACATATTTAATATATGTATATATCTTAATTTTTCTTTTTCTTGGATGTATCATAAAATCAGTTATGTTAAAAATGCCTTTTTATAAAAAAAAATAACATGAAAATTAAACCAAAAATATCCTCTTATATTTATTTATTTATTTTTATCTTTCACTCACTTCTTTGTATCTCTCTCTTCATGTAAAAAAAAAAAAAAAAAAAAAAAAAAAAAAAAAAAGAAGAAAGAAAGAAGAGAGAGGAATAGGAATTCAAAAAATTTTCTCGTGTTTAGAAATAGAAAAAAACTGATTCAAAATTTATTCCCTTATTTGGGTTATGTTGGAAGAAAAAATAAAAAATAAATAAAAGTTAGGAAATTAAAAATAGCTAGATTAAAAGGTTAATATATTGATGCATTTTTTATATTTTTATATTTTTTTTATTCCATTCAAGTAAGGATAAAATATTTTCTTCGTAATTATTTTTATCTATATAGTTTTATTATTTAATTCAATATTTGTGGATTTTTTTTCTTCTCTCTCTTGCGTCTCATTTTTTAGACTATAATTTTAATATTTTCAATTTTTTTTTTTTTTTAATCAAAGTTGAAAACTTAAACCTGTATTCTCTTTGTCTGTGTTTCAATCAATAATTTTTCATAGGAAAAAAAATGATATATGTATTTAAAATTCTTGGTATTTAAATTACGATAGAAAATGTAAGAAAAACACATAAAATTAAAAAAAAATAAATTAACTAAATTAAAAAAATTAATAAATTGATGAATTTTTTTAAGAAGCTCAAATATATTTTTGTTAAAATTTTTATTATTAAATTGAGATTTTACGTTTGCTTAACTTTTACAACTTTTTTTTATTTATTTTTCTTTCAATTTTATTTTCTCTCACCAATTTTTTACTCTAAATGCAACTTTAATAAATTTATCTTTTTTTTTTCAATATCAGCCACTAATAAATATATATATATATTCTTTTATTTACAGCACTCAACCATTTTTCCAATGACAGTAACCACTAATTTTCTCACGTGTCTCTTTTAATTTATATGGGTTTGAGAGTGTTTGATTTGGCTGCTTCTTCGTTGAGTTTTTGAGTGTGTCAAACTTGTTCCTATAGTTTTAATATTTGGAGAATATTCTTCACATTTTAACAAAACCTAAGAATATAGTTACAGAAACAAAATTCTCTTAGACAAAGACTTTACAAGTCAAAAATATTTTACATTGAAACAAAGTTGAAATGTGAAAACAGAGAATTACAACGGTAAATTCCTTTTACTAACATGTTTAGATGGAGTAAAAGAAAAGAAAAAGGAAACAATTTCAAAATATGTTTTGTGTACACGAGTTTAAAGAAAAAGAAGAGAAAATTTTGTGAGGAAAAGATAGTCAACCTAAAAGTTCCACAGAAATTGAGAGGGAAAAAAAAAAAAACTAGATGAATAAAAGTACTTTAATAATACCATATTTGCACATCAAATAAGAAAAAATAAAACATAAATTACATGCATTTAAAAAAATACAATAGTAAAATAACAACACATGCTTCCTCTGCCTCTTATTTCTTTTCAACTCACAAACAAAAAAAAAAAGAAAAAATTCACTATTTTTTCTCTCTTAAACTCTCAAGCACGGAAAGAAAATTATTATCATTTTTCCTCTCAGTACTAATATTTTCTTTTCTCTCTGAACTCCCAAATGAAGTATAAAGGTGCTTAAAAATCATTAATCAATACAACAATTTCTCCTTCTCGTCCTCCTCCGTCACTCCTTGCACTTGAATACAAATGCAGAAAGACACAGAATCATGACAATTTATT
Source organism: Pouteria glomerata (assembly GCA_035590655.1). Taxonomy (NCBI): domain Eukaryota; kingdom Viridiplantae; phylum Streptophyta; class Magnoliopsida; order Ericales; family Sapotaceae; genus Pouteria; species Pouteria glomerata. The sequence goes on from JAVXUM010000036.1 coordinate 19,321,079, forward strand.
CAGTCTTTTATTCTTAACATTATAATATTTCCAACAAATCATGTGATGATAAGGAGAGAACTCAATAGCTACAACCTAAGCACGGACGTCTCAAGAAATGGATAGTCTGTGTAACCAATAACTGGATCTGGAATATAGAAAGTGTTCCGATTGTACTTATTAAGTGGCGCGTCGAACTCAAATCGTCTAGGCAAATCAGGATTAGCCAAGAACAAGCGCCCGAATGCGACCAAATCTGCGTAATTCTCAGCTATAGCTCTGTTACCTTCATTTCTTTTGTAACCACCAGCAGCAATGAAAGTTCCCTTAAAGGCTTTCCTCATGGGAAGAAGGCTATGAGGGGTTTCATAAATTTCCCCTATCTTAATCATCCTTGGCTCGATCACATGGAGATAAAGCATATTGCACTTGTTAACTGCATTTGCCATGTAGAGGCCTAGCGCTTCAGGGTTTGAGTCAGGGGTTTCCATGTAGTCTGCGAAAGGAGATAGTCTCATTCCAACTCTATCAGCACCAATTTCGTTCACCACTGCTTCTACTATCTCTAGTGCAAAGCGACACCGATTCTCCAAGCTCCCACCATACTTGTCGGTTCTGTCATTCACATGGTCTTTCATGAACTGATCGATTAGGTACCCGTTTGCTCCGTGAATTTCAACTCCATCAAATCCTGAACTGAAAAATATTAATCGCTTTGGAGAACTATTTTTTGCTCTTTAAAAAAAAAATGATATGGTAAACTTCTTTGAACTTGGATGGACAATAATTTATTGCTTAAGATTTTAGAAATCGAGTAGAAACTATATCAGAAAGGGTTCAAAGTCTCCAACTCAAGCATTGCTGGTACACTTTAAGGAATTTCAATTACCATCAGCGATTCAGTATATATTATAGAAAGACAACTTGTTGCAATAAAATAATGAAATATATTAAATTTATAAAACCAATGAAAAGTGAACCGGCACATTCATTGGTTTAAACATTGAACGCTCACTATAGGTTTAATTCTGTGATACTGACCAGCCTCGATGGCATTACGTGCAGCAAGCCTGAAATCATTGACAATGTGAGGGA
>JAVXUM010000036.1:19324080-19337620 GCA_035590655.1 Pouteria glomerata
TTCGGGCTTGCAACGACGCTGAAGGAACAGGGCATCCCGTTCGTGTTCATCACGGGTTACGACGAGGAGATCATCCCGCCGGACTTCACAGAAGTTCCTTGCCTGCAGAAACCGGTCGAGATCCGGCAGATCGTCGATACCCTCGCGGCGACGTTGAACCCGGCCGCATAAGTGCCGGCGCAATCAACCTTTGGAGATCGACCGGGAATTGCGCGGCGTTCCCTCGGCAAGATGGCGCAGCCTGTCCGGTTCCTTTCGGCACGGCGGCAGATTCGGTGCTCAAGCAACCTCCCTACGACCTTGAAAAAATCCGCAAGTGAATTTCTTCCAGCATTTGTATGGGAAAGGTCTCTTAAATTAAATTCCGAATTTGTTCTATCTGTCGGATAGTTAGAACGTTGCGGCATCCCGTCCGAACATTCGATACACGAAGATCTTATATTTTTCTTTCTGGATCTTGAAGGTATAAGCGTCCCGATTGTCGACTTCATCCTCGATCGTGAAGGCGACGTCCTGGGCCGAGGAGGCCACGCGAACCGTCACATCTTTTCTCACGGGGGCGGCGAGAATGACGCACGCAAGCGGAGCGTCTCCCCACAAAGCTTGGCGGGAAACCGTATGACCGGGCGAAAGCAACGGACAATCCGCATATGCAGGGGTTGCGGTCCCCATGATTACGGCCAGCAGGATCGGTTTGAACATCGTTGGTCCCTGCAGATTCAACAATCGCTCCGCAGCAGATCCATTAATCGACGGGCCTGACGCGTCATAGATCGAAGGCGTTCAGGATATACGGTTTTGAACGGCGCGGATGAACGAGTTGCTCCACCTTTCCAGCGACCGCCCCGCCGGCATCGCAGGATCGTAGGCGATGCCGAAAGGGCTGCGTCACGACTATGAAGTCGCGACAATGATTGGGGCCGTGCCGCTCAACATGTGCGCCACTCGGCTGTCCCGTCTCATCGATCGGGATGCGACAGGGCCGCCCCTTCCATCGCGCTGCCATCACCTTCCAGAGGAAGCTGCACCCTTCACGTCCGTGGAACGCCCTCGCTTCGGTTTTGCCGGCGCGGCGCGGTCCTGCGCATGCCGGCGCGGCGCGTTCAGATGATCGAAGAGGACCCGGGCATGTGGCTGTGGAATGTTGTTGTAAGATCTGTTCCTTGTCAATGGTGGCAAAACAATTCTGCATATACAACCCAAAATAATTATGAAAAAGAAAACCCATTTACCATAATAGTAGTGAAAACTAAAGATATAAGAATCAAAATCAGTGAAACACAGAGATACTCAAGTTTCTTTCATTGGCTTGGTGGGAAGAGATGAAGAATGGTGGAGAAGCAAAAAGTTAATTTACACACACACCTATGGGAGAGGTTGAATTTCCCCATTTTGTAGGGAGTGAGGAGAGGAATAGGACCAGGTTTGGTTGCCGCCATTTCCGAGAGTTGTTTCTGGGTTTTGATCTCTATACTCACCTTCTATTTAAACCGGATTTCTGATGCAGAGATCGCTACCCACTTGCATACAAACAGGCCTTAATTGGCCATGTTTTCCTTTTGGGGACGTGGGAGTCAAGTTCGTCAGCTATCTATTTTTTTTTTTTTTTTTTGGTTTTTTCATGAAATTCAAAAAGAAAAAAAGTTAAATTTTTAATTTTTTATTACTTCAAAATTTTCATCACTTAAAAAAATTTAAGATATAAGATAATAAACTTAATTATTTCAAAAAAAAATAAAATTGAAGTAATAAAAAATTTACTTATAAATTGTCAAACTATATGTTATTTATATAACAAATTAAATTATTGATTTGACATTTATGTATTACATCAACGACTGTTATTATACAAATCAAATTAACGACTGCTACTCATTTTTCATTTCTGTATATTTGGCACAAATAAATACTAGTTATTTTATACGTGGGATTAGATGTGTTGCACAAAAAAATTAGAAAAAGTCGAAGAAAATTTAAAAAAGTTAAAAAAAATTAAAAAACTTAATGTGATAAATATTTAAAAAAGAAAATTAGAAATATAATTATAATTCCTTAAAATGGGATATTTGATATATTATAAAAGTTGGATAATATATTCTCTTCCCCTAAATTAATTATTATTAAAACTTAAAATTAAAAATTTATTTTTTATTAAATTATATTTTTTATTCCATTCTATATTTCGTTACTTTAATATCAAAGAGTAATTTTACGGAAAAAAAGTTGATCTTATATTGTAATTAATTTTATATGTTATTAATAATATTATTTATGTTCCTTTATTCAATCTACCTGATCAAACACGTAACCGAAAGCCGTGTCTCCAAACGTGAACAATAGTGAATACCGTCACGTGTTTTCGATGATTCGTGCTGAATAATTTGGGGTCATCCCTCCACTTCCAATGAAGCAATCGTTGAACTGGACAGAGACTCAACGCTTTGCTTGGAACCTAGTAAAATGGAAGAGAAGACAAAAAGAAAAAGTAGGAAAAGTGAGAACAGTGGGGAAAAAAAATTTCAGAATTCCCTTTATAAATATCTAAATCTAGTAAGGCAGCCTTTGAAATTGTTAAAAAAAAATAAAAAAATATAATTTAAGTAATTTTTTTGATATTTAGAACTTAGTTATCAAATTATATTTTTTTAAAGATGAATATTTTCATTCGAACGAGTTTTTGTTCATTCAAACAATTTTTGGCAAAATCTTTATTATTTTTCTATCAATACTTTATTACAATTTGTAGAAATGTCATTGAAATTTATAAAAATTTTATTAAAGTTTATAAAAATTTATTACTATTTGTAGATGTAAATATAAATTTATAGAGATCTATATAGATTCACACAATATTAAATGAAAAAAGTTTGTTGTAAAATTGTATAATTTTTCATAATTTTTTGGTACTCTTTGGAGTTTCAAAAGAGACCTAAATAGGGGAAAGTTTATTCTCTTTTCTCTCTCGTTTTTTTTTTTTTTTGCTGCTTTATTCTCTAAACCAAATAAAGTGTAAATTAGTTGCATCCATATGTTTAATTCACTAAAATAATAATAATAATAATAGTAATAATAATAATAATAATAATAATTTTTAACTTTTTATATTTTTATGGATAAAGTACAAAAATTATCATTATAGTTTACACTCAGTGTCACTTTAGTCACTAACATTTCAATTGTAATAGTTAAATTTTTGTAATTTTTTTTTATTAAGGAAGCCAAAATAATAATAATACTAATTGATGTTGTAGTAAATTTGATGGTCACTTCCGATATCAAGGAAGCCAAAATAATAATAATACTAATTGATGATGTAGTAAATTTGATGGTCACTTCCAAATCACACGTGATGCTCTTTCAAGAAAGGGATGCCAGAAGTTAGACTAAAACGTTGGTATAATGGCTGTCAAAGAGTATATGAGTATATGACAATCATATTAATAGGGGATCCCGAGTGTGTGTATAATTATTATTTTAAGAATGTTCTTATCTTTTTGGATAGATAGGTTTTTTTTCCTTATATACGTCTTTAGATGTAGTTGGAGTCACCCGCGTGGAGATTTTGTCCATTATAAAAATATTCCACAAATGGAAAATTTGTAATGCCATGCAACCCGCTTAAAAATACAGGAAGGGCCATGACTTTCCCTAATGGGGGAATCGCTTGATTCCAGGTGGATACGTTACAGAGACGACGTGGTTTTTTCAAGAATAATTAGTTCGATCAGGGTCTGTTATGCTCTAAATTTTAGAACTTGAGTGCGTGAATAAAAAAATATATAATACATTATTTAATATTTTTTCTATCACCCATCAGAGTCATACACACACTACGGAACAATAAAAATAAAATAAATAAATTTAAACTTTAAATTTAAATAAATACCTTAGTCAAAATCAACTAGGTAATAAAACTCCAAAACTAATCCGAAATAACCTTATAAATTTAAAAAAATAAATAATTAAACTTTATCCCACAAATAGAAATTCATTACAATCTACTAAAAATAATTTTCTAAATTGTAAAGTAATTACTTGAAAATAAATAAAACTTTAATTTTTATGCTCAGACGGCTCAGCACGCGTCTTAAATTCATTACCTACATCACAAGGTGTAAAGGGATAAACACTAATATAACGTGTGCTTGAAACCTTATTAATAATATAGGGGGTGTTTGCAGTAAAGAAAAACTCTGAAAAACTTTGAAAATCTCTGAAAATTTTTAAATTTTATCTCACTGCACGCATTACGAACCCACAAATTATCTCATTTTATCTCACTTTTCATCACACCAAACACCTCCATAATTGCAATCATGTCCTAGTATATTATTAAGTGAAACAATTATGCACAAATAGCAATTTCAAGAAAGAAATTAAATTAATTTATGTATTTTTCTTCGTCACAATTAATTCTATTTTAGCATCACATAACATGTCAAAGGAAAACAATTTGATTTCACGGTACTGTTACTTGATTATCTCGTAAAAAAAAAAAAGATCCAACCAATATATATCATTCTTTGATGTCTACTTGGTTGTCTCATAGAAACAAGACCCAACAATTTTACACCAACCTTCAGTGTCTGCTTCCTAAGCCAAAACCTTAGGAATATAATATGCCTCTCTTAGACATTTGCTCATTCGTAGATTACTAGCCTACTAGAATCGATAACTAACTCTGCGCGAATTTCGGGACTTTCAACCCTTGAGTACGTAAACTTGATACACGTCAAATTTTATTTTATATCCATATTAAGCAAATTCTTTATTTAAATTCATTATTTATTAGATTCCTTACAATTTCATCAGAATAATTTTAATTAATCTGTAAATAAATAATAATCAATATTACTAAAGAATCACAACACAAAAGATTACCGAATATATTTCTCAAATTGATGCAAGAGATTACAAAACAAACCAACATGTAAAGACGAAAGTCAAAAAAGATAAACTATATGCAAGGATAAAATTGCTCTTTTTTGCCTTTTCAACTCGTGGCCTTGTTGAAACCAATTTTCATATATAAACATGTATGTATATATGTATATGCATGGCTTTCACATGTACGAAAAAGAAATCATTCGATATTTTTTTTCAAATATCAATTGCAAGTGACGAACGTAATATCTGTATTTATATATATATATAATTATATACATAGAATGTTCAATTAAATTTTATATATATAATTTTATACATACATATATATATGCAACACAATTAAAAGTTTCATCCCTTACACCTCAGTCTGTAAATTTTTACAATGTTTCTTTTCTTTCTTCTTCTTTTTTTTCATCTTCTTCTTTTTCTTCTTCCTCCCCTTTATCTTTCTCTCTCTCTCTTCCCCTCTCTTTCTCTAGGATTTTTTTTACACACTTTATATATTTGATATATATACACGTTATCAGATGTATCAGATTGTTATAAGGATTCAAATGCATTTAAAATTTTACTTTCACTTTTTCAATACACCCCAAATAACCCAAGTTGACCAAATATTCTAAATTAGTTGTGACTTTCATATCTAATATATTATACAATTATATTTTATTATCAATATATATTATATATACAAATCATATGATTACTTTAACAGTTCAGATAGAAATATACTTCTACCTGTTTTCAATTATATAGGCAAGCATGTTATACTCAAATTTAAATACATAAATACATGAGATTCTTTATATTTAAATTTAAAGGAATCTAATACCTGTTGAATTTTTTACCTCTTAAATTAAAAGTTTAATTTACTTTTAGATTCATCATCATTCTTGTCGGTTTGTACATCAACATATATATTATATATAAAATATATATACATAGTTGGATTTTAAATACAATTAAAATTTATAAATTTTATAATATTTCGTAAAAAAATATTTTTTTATCAACACTATAATTTCAATCTCATATGTTTAATCAAATTAAACCTTATCCACAATAAAACTAACATTTAATTAATGTTTTAAAATAAAAAAAGTATTATCAAATTAAATATTAAAAATAACTAAAACTAAAAATTAAAACTTTGAGTCTACAGGATTTGTGTTCGAGTTCAACCAATCAGGCTTGAGTATTTGATCAGAAAAAACTTTGCTTAGTCATGCCAGGCCCTCGTTGACTATTCATTGTTCAGCTCAATTGATCGATCAAGAATCACCTCTATTACATGTTCTCGATTCTCTTGGTCATTTACTTGGATCAAGAGGAATCCAATAGTTAGTTTGCCCTAAAATTATGGGCACATTAATGACGTTGCATGTAGTACCTTGAACTTTCTAAGTAAATGTACATAAAGTATTTGATGTGTTTTGAACCTAACTTGAAATCTAAGCTAAGGAATCTCCCTAAAACTTGAATTTGGCCTAAAGGAAATGTTATTTGAGCATTCTCAAATCCTAAATTAAATTAAGACAACATTGGTTTAAGGTTTAAGGGATTGGAAAACCTTAATAGGCTAAGTTGAATTTAGTGAGTTGTTAAGTGAATTTTAGTAATTTTAAGCTTCTAAATGCTAGAGTTTTGGCTCAAATTCAAGGGAATTAATGTATTCTAAAGGACTAGAATGGTAATTAGGATTTAAAGGATGAATTAAATGGAAAATGAGGGGGTAGTCGGCAAAGTGGAAGAAAAGTCTCAAAATTTTAACTTTTTAGCCATAATTTTGACGTAAGGACATAAAGGTAATTAAGTAAATTGTTGAGAGACAAAATGGTCATTTGGGGAGGAGTGTTGGCTAGTTAAAGGAGGTAGAAAAGGCTTGAAGTCAGTTGGGGAGAAGCCTTGGTGGCTGAATCATCTAGAACACCCTAGATGAGTTTAGGTTAACCTAGGTTATTCCATTTGATCACATAGTGATTAGTTGTTAACTTAGATGTTAATTTCATTAAATTAAGTGGGTCCCAAGGTTTGAATTAAGACTAGTGTAGGTGTAAAAATTAATAATTAAATTAGACCAAGAGAGTTTTGTGATTGGCCAAAGGAAGTGAGTAGGAGAAGGAGGAAGATTATAAATGGAACACTTAGGAAAATTCTAAGGACCATTCAACCAACCTAGCAAAAAAAATAGAAAAGCAAAGAGAAAAATGAGAAGAAAGGAAGAAAAGAAAGGAAAAGAAAGAGAAGAAGAGAGGGAAAAAGAAGAAAAAGAAGAAGAGTAAGAGGAAAAGAAGAAATTCAAGCTAGAAAGCCTAAAGAAGACAAAAGTATGTTTTTCTAATTCTAAGTTCAATTAGTGATCCAAATTAAGACCAATTGAGCTAAATTTTAGAGAGTAGGTTGAACATGAAGTAATTATAGAGTTCATGTGTGTTTAAGGTTGTCTTGGTGAAGAAATTCCAAGAAAAGGGCAAGAATTAGAGAAAGGGTCCTAGAAAACCCTAAATTGGAGCTAAGAAATCAAGTTTCCTTCTCCTTCAATTTCTTCTCATTTTCGGCCAGCCCTTGGGTAGGGATACTCTACTTTACTTCATATATGTATGTTTATATGTGTGGAGTATTGTATGTGTGGTTGAATTGGGAAAATTTAGGAGAAATTATGAAAGAAATGAAAACTAGCCAAATTAGTGTTATGTTTACCTAAAATGGCCAAAAACCTAAGCTAAAGAAGGGCTGCATATTTCAGACTTTGGGGACTGAAAAACAGAGGTTTTAGGGTTTAGAAACCCTAGGTTTTACATAAAATTGTTTCCCTAAATTATGGTTAATAAATTGTGCAAAATTGTAGCATATTGGTACCTAAAAATCCTAAAAATGTATCAATTTCGTAGGAAACTTTAAGGTTGAATATCTCAGGTTTTAGAAACTGGAAATCAGTGTTTAGAAGGCCTAAAATCCCTAGGTTCCACTGAAATTTAAATCCTTAAAGTTTGGTTAAGTTTCGATGCAAAAACATGATAAATTGGTAACATAGAAATCAAGAAATGGAAGGAAAAGCATAATCGGCTAGGGGCTGTATTTTCATATCTTGAACAGTATTTTAACCTTGAAATTTTGATTAGAATCATGTATTAAAACTGTGAGAAAAACCCCTAATTGGCATGGTAAAAATTAGCTAAGTTTCAGATACCTAAACTTGATTATTTTGGCATGAAATTGGATCTAAACTTATGCTCAACTATACTTTGTTTAGATTCTGAAATTTTTATATTTATGATACCATTATAAAGTTGAAATGTTGATAAATGCATTGGTGGCATGTTTGTTGAGTGCCTAGTATGGTTAGAGAGTGAATTTAAAAGTGATGCATGTGTTGAATGGAAATCCCATACCTAATTGGTAAATGAATATACCAGGCTCTTATGATATGGAACTAAATGTGGATTTAAAGAAAAGAAATAAAATGATTGGTTGGTTGTGTCCGAGGTTGGATATGGTAAAATACGAAGAGTCTTGAGATACCCTCGGGTTGAAAGTTCTAGAACCTGTGCAGAGTTTGGTTTTCATGCCAATTGGTTAGTAGCCCACAACATGTTTAGTGTACATTAGGCGTATCGTCGTCTTGGACCATATCCTAAAACACGTTTAGCCCATGTACTTTTATCTATTTATGACGTATCGTCACCCTGGGCCATAACCCTAAAGTATGTTTAGTTTATGTGCCAATTTCCCGATGATTGTATGCGAAATTGTTATGAAACGGAAATGAAAATGGAAATAATAATTATTGAAAATTTTAAAACGAACTTTTACATATTTACGTTTGGAGAATGATTATAGAATTATTGGTTATATGATTTGAGTATTTCTTGTAATCTGTATATCTCTTTCATATTGCTTTAAATTATATATAATTATACGTTGTATATGTGCATTTTCATGCATATATTATACATATATTGTTGCAGAGTAGCGTAAGTACAAGCCGTCCGTGTTCACGTCTCTACAGATGTTAATGTAGGACCCACACAGGAAGTCTAGGATGACCACATTGCAAGTTGGAGGAAAAATTGATATTTTAAGCCAGTCTATATTTTATGTCATGTATTTTGGAAACATATGTTGTATAAATATGATATTTTAGGAGGTAAAAAAATTTTAATGTATCATAATATGTTATTTGTAGTTAATTTAGTTCTTAGAATAATTGTGAATGGAATTATATCCCAGTAGAATTGTTATCTTGGTTGGACAGATTTACAGATTATATTTGTGGGTCCCATTGCGTGATCGTTGTGTATGCTCTGATGCTATGACCGATTATTCATGAGTTGTATGTTTATCACTCACTCCTCAGGTTCTCAGATCTGAGGCGCGACATTGCAAGTGTGACGCATGTGCATAGGCGCGTTGAAGGCACTTGATATATCAGATCCTTGCCACCTGTCTCCCAAATGTTGGCTGCATCGTCAGCACTTAATACCATTAAGTTTTGGTTGTTGGATTAAGTTTTTTCTGCTTCCTTACCATTGATTTCAAAATGAGGAATGGCTTATATATAACAAGTAACTCCACTATATTTCACTTTTACACTATTATATTTCCTTATCTTTGACGACTTCTCTTAGACGCTACATCTGAGATCACTATTGCTTTTAGCCAAGTTTTATCCCATAGTTGGTAAGATTAATCTACTTTTCCTTTTGGGTTCCTTTGCATGTTCTAATTGTTGAATAGTTGTTACTTTTTCTTCGAAAGAAAACGCGTATTTCCAAACCTTGTAGGGTTTGTGGAAAACCTTAATTACATCAAATCCATTTTGGGGGGGGGGGGGGTTGGTATTCTTGACATATTTGTTTCATTTATCTCTGTTATGCTTTGAAGCTATGAGAGGTCCTAAAAGAGTTGGTTCAGAGGGCTCTGAAAGGACTAAGTTTGATGAATATATATGTTCACTAGGCGTAGAACCCCTAGTGCCTAGTGTTAGTAGACCTAAAGTGCTGAGTAAGGATAACGGACCCCTTGTAGATGCCTTTGAAATTGTCATTAGGTCTAAGCACCGAGAAATAGTTGTTCTTGAAGTCGTGGACTTTAGATTTGAAGTGAAGAAAATTGGATCCACGATCACCGCAAAAAAAATTTCAAGCTTGATTTTAGCCTTTCTGTTTCTCTCACCTTGACTTTTAGGGTACCTAGGAACACTGATCTTGCTTACTCCCCCAGTAATAGAGAGATAATGGTGTACGAGGTTGCTCTAGTTAGGGGCCCTCAGTTTCCTAAGTCAAGGTTCGTTCTTGGGCAGATTCCATTGAATAATTGGTGAATACTACTTGGCAATGTGCTTTGAAGGGCTACCACCAGGCAAGATCCGAGTGCGACTAAATTTTTGCACTACTACAAAGTATTCGAGATAGGGTCTAGATGGTGATATTTTTTAGCTAGACACCCAGAGTTCAACTTTTTGACTCATATGCCCATTTTTCACAAATGTCTCACATCAAAAATGAATCAAAGGCTGAGTTAACTTATAAAGTGTCTTTGTCTCTCCGCTTAAAATGATGGTTTTAAAGTCATGCGTGAGAGTGGTTATAGGAGAGTATACAAAGTAAACAATATCTGTTAAGAGGGTTTATGGTGTGCTGATGAAAATGGACCATCATCATCATCAATAATAATAATAATAATAATAATAATAATAATAACCAACTATAGTGTGAAAATTAAAGATAGGGACTAAAGATAGAACTTAAGTTGCGTAGACGAGTATGAATCATCATCAATAATAATAATCATAACAAAAGTAATAATTTTTAGTTTTTTTTTTTATAATTTTTAAATATCTTTTCAAAATATAAATTGTTGAGGATGCTCTAAAAAAATGAAAAATCTTTTATCTTGCATTGAAAAGCTTCAAAGTTTTGAAGTAAGTATAAATAATACATTTGATAAATTAAGTCATACAATTTAATGGGCTCGATGCAGCTATTAAGCAAATACCAAGTTGGATCTACAACATGCAGTTGGCACACATGTACTCGTAAAAAGAGATTGGTATCAAATTTTAGTTTAGATTCTACCGAACAAATACAAAATTAGATCTAGAACATGCACTTAGCATGATTGGTATCAAAGTTTAGTTTATTAATAATTAAATTAGCCATTTTTTTTTAAAGACTTCAAAAGTCTTCAAAAAATGCTGAACTATGTTCCTGCAAGTACGTACTCATCAAAATTTTCCTGAACGATCCACCTTATTTCAGAATTTCAATTGTCTCTTCGGTGCTTTTATTTTCTCTTCAATTTTTTTGGGCTACATAAAAGCGAGTTCAAATGTTTTTAATAAATGGACACTATAGAGATTAGGGGAATTGACTGTCGGAGGACGATCTCCTAAATTTTGGTTCATTTATTTATTTATAATTAAATTAAACTCTATTAAGCAAATACAAAATTAGATCTAGAAAATGTAGCTTGCTCCTCTCGCACATGTGGAAAGAGATTGGTATCAAATTTTAGTTTATTTATTTATTATATATTAGAAATTGATACAGACGTGATACGTGTGCATACTAGTCATAACTTGTGCCTAAAGGCACGGGAGGGTCTCACCTGAAGCACTCTTCTTGTAACACATACACAAAAGTCCCATCAAATGCTTAATTTTGTTATATAAATTTTTATCTTAATAATCAATAAAATTGTAAAAAAAATAAAAGTGTCTCAAATAATAAATAATAAATAGTTAATGTTATTTAAGTAAATAATTCATAATTAAAGAGTATTAAAAGAAAATAAAAAAGTTAATAGGTAGTTATAGGGTATTTAAAGTAGATAAAATTATATAATTATGTGACAGTCATTAAGAAATTACCTTTTAATGTCTTTAAAGTATAAGTAGTTATAGGAAGTTAAAAGGTGTTTAAGGTAGATAAAAAATATAGTTAGTTACAAGAAATTAAATGATATTATAAAAAAAAAAAAAAAAAAGAAATAAAAAAGAAAGAAAGAAAAAACCAACTATACAAGATGGACAAAAACAAGCTTTTCAACCTATATGACAGCATCTATGTTTCTTCAAATGTTCTTCTACTTCTCTCCTTTTGTATCAAGCAAAATAAACAAAAACGAGCCACTCGCCAAGTCTTCCTCTTAGAAGAATTCAACTCGTTGCCTCACCAAGAACTTAATAAATTCTTTACATCCTTTGGGAATAATCACTAAACCCCAAAGCTAGATAACATCAAATCTCACAATTCTTTCGTTCACGGACACTAAATGAGAATGTAATCAATGGATTCCCCTCCTTTTTTACACAGGCAACATCTACTCACTAATGTATGCCCTCTCGGGTGAAAATTATCAACAGTGAGAATCCTCCCTCGAGTGACACACCACTTAAAAAATGCCACTTTGGGAGTGTTCGTACCTTCCAAATCTTTCCCCATGGAAAGTCCATCTCTTTACTCCTTACAAAAAAAACTTTTAACTTGTCCTCGAAAATCCCTGACTTTGAAAGGTTCCATTTAACTCCATCTTCCCATCTTCAAACTTCATAGACTACACATCTAAAAAAGAAACAACCATTTTTAGCTCCCAGTCAAATAAATGCCTTCAGAGAGTGACATTCCAAACTATAATGTTACCATGATTTTTCAAATAATCTGCCACAACTATTTCAACTGAAGCTCCAAAATTTAACTTTTCTGCTAACCTACCAAAGAACACACTCCTTTTTCCCTTCCCATCGCCAACGAATACCTTTCCATTAGCTGACCCCTTGAACGACCTCCAGCCACTCCACTCAATCCCATATTTGGAAGAAATTACATTCCACATAAACTTTGTCATTTTTTGTAGCAAAAAATAACTAAGTCAGTAAAGTTTTTCATTGAAATTATATTAATATTAAGAGAAATTTAGTGCAGTGCTTGAGAGATGAAGCATCCACTTTTCTTTCATTTTATTTAATTTATATATAGTAGTTGTATGGCTAATGAAATAACGATGACATAATGTTATTTAAGGGCAACAATGAATTTTAGATTTTTTTTTCATGGTCTGACAGCTTTTTCCTTTAGTGTTGAGATTACTAAGAATTATTTTTCCTAAAGGAATCTGATTTGTCCGTGTTACTAAATTTTAGTAAATATATTCTTATTAAAGATCTCTCTTTGATCTCCTATCTTTAAAGGCAAATTGAATTCTTTAAGATGGAGGTTTTTAGTGTCAGTTTGATTCGGAGGTTGATTGAAGGTGGGGGTGTCTTAATTTATATATGGAAGGGCATATGGTCCAAGTAGCCCTTCTTAACATGGCCTTTTTATGTGGCCTTGGAAGCTTTCCCACTATTTATGATATGAAGCAAAGTGGGAATGAATTATTGTATATTTTGCTTGCATAGTCATTTGCCATCGCATTGTGACATTGTAAACTTGAGGTGCCTAATGATGGTGGCCCCTAAAACTTACAAATGATATTTGAATCTATCTATGTTGAGTATTTATGATAAGGAGTTATATGTTCCCCTTCCAAGAAAGAAGTACCAACCAAGATGACATCCTTCCAAAGTTCCCTCTTAGTTTCTTATTTATTATGGCGCTTATTGTTCATTTAAATTCTTAATATTTTGGATAGTACCAACCAAGATGACACC
>JAVXUM010000036.1:19375936-19393663 GCA_035590655.1 Pouteria glomerata
GTTACATTAAGCCTAATCCAATTTACCGATAGCATCATGCACTTCCTTAATGAATGAGTTCAATAGCCCAACAGAACATGTAGAAGGCTCAAAAAGGTCATTTTGCCTTCAAATAACACTTGATTTGAGAGATACTATATAATCCCCCCTGTTCATATGACTTTGCATTCTCTATACCTCTCTAAATGATGACTCTGATCAGATGACCATTAATTCAAAAAGCTTCGCAAACAACGGCCCAACAAGGTACATAAACTTCCAATGAAAAGTAACTTTGGAGACCAAATTAAAATAAGTTGTTCTTTCCATTTAGGTATGAAGCATTAATTTATGATCATTCGAAAGTATTTGAAGATACTGTTTTTAAGAGATTATTATTTTTTTTTAGAACTTTTGAAAATTAAATATTTATATTAATGGCGTGTTCACATCTTGAATTTGTGAAAGAAGAGGTAATGTAATGTAAGGGCTCGAGCGGGTTATAACCCGATAAATTTTTACCCCAAAATTTTTTTAGTACTAATAGGATATAACATTTTAGCCTAATTGTTATTTAGTATTCAGTCAAATTAACTTATAGTCTAGTGAGAGAAAAATTCGTAATCTAATTTAATATCTATTCATAACTTAATTTAATAATCCATAGTTCATAGCTAAAAAAATTTCTAGTTCCGCTTTCGTCTGAAAGAAAAAGAAAAACGAAGGAAGAGGACTTGAAAAAAAATAAAGTAAAATAGGCAAAGTTTAATCCAATTTTTTATTTTTTATTTAAGTTAGAAAAATGAGAAAAAGTACTTAAATAATTTAATATTTTGAATTTAATATTTTGAACCTTCTTATGGACGTGTGCTGGAAAATTTAAAAAATAAATAATCAATGACTATTATCCTTTTCAACCAAATATGAACTATTAAATTCAAAAATTTAATTTTAATCAATTTTTATTCATTCCTATGAAAGTTGCGGTGGAGTTGACATCTAGAGTCCGAATCGTAGCTAACCTAAATACATTGTGTAAGTTAGCATGTTTGTTATATATTTATATAATAAAACATGACGATTTTTAAAAATGTCCCTCCTACAAATTAAGATTCAACAGCTGAGATTAAATTTTACTTTTCAGTAAATGGCTGAGATATTTTACAAACTAAACTTTCTCTCAAAACTTTTATGTTTTTGTCCCTCATCTCTAAAATACTACAATTTTACTTTTTCTTTTATCTATAAAAACATTAGAATTATGACATACAATTTTAATAAATGTAAAAAACTCATGATTCTAAAAAGGAGCCCACATTCTTGGGATCTATTTATTTGCTCATGGATTCTAAAATGAGACCCACTTGCTTAAAATTTTAATATAATTATTAAATTTATGTGCTTCAATTATATTAGTACTTAAAATAAAAATAAATTGATTTAAAAAAAATAAATAAACAAAATCTAAATAATAATTAAATTATTTTTCTTATAATAACTCTTAATATTTTAAAATTTAAAAGTAAAAAAAAAATATATTGACCGTTAAAAGTCTAAATTTAAAAGTAGTTATTTTTTAAAATTTTAAGATTAAATTTAAGTTAATTATATTGATTATATTTGGCTTATTTTGTAAAACACATATGATTAATAGTAATAATAATACTTTTTATTTGAGTTATTTTTATAAAATCAATTAAAATTTTATTTTTGATCATCATTCTATTTTTTATTTTTATAAATATCTTAATAAAATTAGTAATTGTATAGTGATTTTTTTTTTCTGAGTTCTAATTTTAAATTTAAATTGAAAATATTAACTATATCTATATTATAAAACACAACACATTTCAAAAATATTATTCTTAGAAACTAAAATTTGTAAGCTGAGATTGAGTTTTATAATTTAATGAATGGCTGAGAAATTTTATAATTCAAAATTTTCTCTCAAACTCTGCCTTTGGGTCAGTTCACATTCTTATAAACCATTGAATTGAAACTTAATGATGATATCTGAAGAATTGCATTGAGAAATACAAAAATTTTATTTCTTGGTATTACGTTGCCTGAGTAGAGAGGAAAAGAGGGTACAAAAATGCATACACATTTAATTTTAATTGATGAGTGTTATAAGTATTGGCTAGTATATATATGTTTCAAAATTTTTTTAGTTAAAATGAAATAAATAAAATAAAAGTAAAGTAAGTCCTCTATTAAGTTTTTTTTTTTTTTTAAATCTTATTTCCTAATAGAAATGGGATTTGTGCCAATTCACAATGTGAATTGCGCCGCAAACAATTTTTCACTCTATTGATAAATTAAATATTCCGCTATGTTGTCATTTGTCATTAACTCGTTTTGCATTTCCGTCATTCTTTCAAATATATATAGGGTCCATTTGGAATTTAAAAAAGAGAAAATTTTTAGCCTTATTTATTTATTTTTTTATTGTGTGCCTGACAAACCTAGAAGGTTATTGAAAAAATTGCTAAAAATTTCCTCAACTTTTTTGACCAAACAACCAAAATTTTCTAAAAATGTTTAAAAATTTCTGAAAATTTTCTTCAACTTTTATCAAATAGCCAAAAGTTGCTAGAAGTTGTTGAAAGTTTCAAATTTTTACCAAATGTAAACAAGGTTTAAACTAGCAAATCTTACCAAAAAATTATTAAAAGTTTCTAAAATTTTTGCTTCCAAAGGAGCTCTAATTTAGAGAGCATTTGAAAACACAATTTTTAGTAATTTTTATTTAAAAGTTGCTAGTTATAATTTTTCGTGTGTTTGGTGAAGTCAGTTGCAACTTTTAATAACTTTCTGCAACTTTTAGATGTTTAATAAAATTTTTGGCAATTTTTAAAATTTTTTAGCAACTTTTGAATGTTTGGTAAATTTTTAGCAATTTTTAATAATTTTTAGTGAATTTTGTGTGTTAGGTAAAAGTTTTAGTAATTTTTGAATTGAATAAATTATTGCAGCAGAGTAAAAAAAGTGGTAAAAATTGGTGTTTTATTAAACACTAGCTTTGTAACATTTGATAATTTTTAACACTTTATTGTACTGCTAAACGGGACCTTAAACAAACTAGGTTTCGTGTATAAGTTAGCATATTTGTTATATTTTAATTTTTTTTGTTAAAATGAAATAACTAAAATAAAAAAATAAGTCCCTTTTCAATTTTGATTTCCTAACACTGTTTGGAATAGTGGATTCGTTGATTTCATATTGCAAGAATTTTCACTAATTATTTTGTTTAGAATTAAAGTAAGATTTTATGAATTACATTTGTTTTTATTTCACAACTTAAATTTTAAGATTTCCATTAAGTTTTAAATTTAATTCAAAATAGTAAAATTTGAAAACAGTATAATTTGATGAGAATTTATTTTTTCTTAAGATATATAAATAAATGGACAAATTTACCTTCATATTTATAATATGATCAAATTTAATATTTTTTAAATTAATTTAATTTTTAAATTCAAACATTTTAACTATAAAATTTTATTTTTTAAATCACTTTCAAACGGCAAATCTTTTATCTTAAAATCAAATCCAAGTAGAGATTAATGTTTCACGCGTAATAGGATTCCTAGATACGGTTTGAACCAATCACAACGCTAACTTTGCGGATTGGGCGGCAAGGAGTTGATGTTTAACAGAGAAGTAACTAGTTCCCTCCCTCCATGCCTCATCCTTAATCTTCTCTTTCCATAATCGCACAACATTTCTCCCCATCAACTTCTCTGGGTTTGAAGTTACGTTCTTGGTTGCCTAATCATGGCTATGAATCTTGAAGCCATCAACGAATGGAAGAGGTTCTTCGAAAGTACAGGGACAGATGTGTTTGATCTTCTAGCGTCCGCAATCGACGTTGCTGCTCGGTATCACCCGGACGAGTTCTTCAAGCGCAGAGATCAAATCGCTCAATTACTATTTGCGACTCAGCAACAACCACGCGGCTTAAATATTCATGATGATGTTTCTGAAGAAGAAGATACTACGACCAACACAAGCGATTTTTCTGATATGGGTTTGCGGATGAAGGAGCATAGGGCAGAGCGATGTGTCTTCGCTTCCAAGAAAAGCACATGTGAGTCAAAGCCTGATAGTGAAGTAGTCATCTCCGATTCTGGTATTGGTATGGGTACGGAGGATAAAGAACCAAAGCGGCGCCATATAATTAGGATAAAGCTTCGGCCAAAGCCTAGCAAAGAAAAGCAATTTCCGGTCCTGGATAAAGCTGAGTCTCAGGTTGGAACGAAAGGATCACAAAAAAACACTACTCAGATTGAAGAACAGAAACAGCGAGTCCTTGAAAATGAAAAAGAGTCAGAGACAAAGTGTGATGCAGAAGTCAAACTGCCAGTCCCTCACCGAGTTCCAAAGAAGAGCTGCACAAAGGCAGCGGAAGCTGGGATTGTGACCGGAAAATTCTCAGAGAAAAGCAGCGAGAGAAAAATCACAGCGGAAGTTGGGATTGCGACCAGAAAATTCTCAGAGAAGAGCGGCGAGAGAAAAATCAGAGAGAAAATCAAGGTGATGATCAAAGAACAGAAGTCAATGCGGTCCGACTTTGAAGTCAAACTTGAAGCCTCTAAGAGGAAACTCCACGAAGGGTACAAACAATTTGAGGACGCAAAGCAAAAGAAGAAGACACGCATGGTTGAGTTCAAGGATCTCCCTCGGGGAGGCGTTGGCTGCAGACAGGCGAATCACGTTCGGAGCAATAAAGGCAGACCAGTGAATGGGATTCGTAGTAGCTGGATTAGATGATAATCAGCCCTGTAATGCAAATAGAAAGAACTACGTGCAACTTGATCCCTATTTTGTGTAAGGTTGTCGGGGTACGTAGGCAGCCTTTCTTAGGTTCAGCTGCTTTTGTTTGTGTATATTTTTGTTTCTCATGATGTGTCTTCACTCGGTCTGAAGAGTCTTTCTGTTTGTGTATGAATGTCTTTGAAAGATACAAATCAACTTTCTTAATTTGATTCAATTGTCCAGACGATAATCCAGATTTTATGCACTGAATGTATGATATAATTATTCTACTTCTTAATGGGAGAGGTTTACAATTTTTCTTTTGGGGGATTTTTTTTTTTTAAGGGAAACAAACTGACTAGGTTTGTGAGTTTATTACAAACATGCTAATTACTAAATTGCAACTCTGATTACCCAAAAAAGAAATATTAAGTTTCAACATGTTTGGCTTCATTTTGGGAAGCAAGCTGTAATTGATCCAAATATTTGAAAAAGATTTCTGCAGAGGCTGACCTTTATTAATGACACAGAACTGCATCTTTGCTCCATGCTCTGCAATCAATGTGTTAGTATTTACAATCCAAGAGAGAGAGAGAGAGAGAGAGAGCGCCACTCACACCATAGCTCACGAGTCCAAAAATCAGTGGTATGGGAGTTCCATAAACTCATGCTTTCCAGTCTGCAGTATCTTCTAGCGACCATCGTTCCATGCTTCAAACTCTTAGGCTGTGTTTGGATTAGAATTTATCAATGAAAAAAGAAAAAGTTTTCATGAAATAATTTTAACTTTTTATAATTCAGGCCTTCTTTCTTTTCAATTTTCATTGTAATGGAGAGTGATTTTGAATTCCTGATCAAACACTGCCTTACTGATTTTTTTTTTTTTTTTTTATTACTTTTTGTTCCCACCTTATCTTCTTCCTCAGTGGTTATGTTGAATTCTGACTTTTTTCTATGCAAAATGTAATCATGCATTACCCACACATATTTCTTGTACTACTATTCTATTCCTTTGGGATTGGGCTTCCCCTACTGATGCATTCCCTTCAATCCCCAAATGTGAATGGAATGTATATTACATTCTACAAAAAATGAAATTTGAATCTAAATTTTTAAATATAGATCTAAACCCAAAGCTTGCATGTTTACTGTTGGCTTGATTTTGAGGACAATCAAAAGTCATCTGCCTACCATTTTGGAATTATGAGTCCATGTTTGTGGAGATGGCCCTTAAAATTTGGAGGGGTAGGTTGCCATGCGAATAGTTTACTGCAATAGTTCACACAATCTACTCTCTAAGAGCAGTGATCAAATTCTCCACTCTGCCACTTAAGTTTTCCATCTACTTCTTAATTTTGATGATATAAAAATATTCCATATTGGTCAACTTTTGTAATTACAGTAACCTTTTTAACCCGGTTGATCTGTTGTGATGTCTTCCTTCCTGTGATGTTTGTTTGTTCACTCATCAATCACAAGCATATGCCATATCCTGGCTGGGAAGGGGGTGTCACAAATTAGAGTTTGAACTGAGAATAGTCTAACCTCTTTTAAATAAATCCCCTGCATCATGATTTGAATTGGTTTATCTTTGAAACTAAGTATGCGCCCCAGTATTCTGACAGCAATGTCTTTCTATTATTTTCTGACACATAATCCTGACATCAATGCCTTTCTATTATTTTCTCTGACACATTCTGTCTTCTCTATTAGACTACTATGCTTATCTTGCCAATTAAGCGAGAATTGGTGAGATCATTGTCTTTTTATAGCTCAAATCTTATGGAAGACACATGTAATTTGTGTTAATATATGACTATTCCAATAAGAACATCTGTCAAAATTGTCTGTTGTCGTCCTGGTTGCCCATTTGAATCAAGAAAATATGTGGTTGCATTCATATTGTTCTTTGTCCAACTTTTTGTCAGACTGCACCTCTTGTTGGTTTTTACTGATGTTGGGTTACATCTTGTGGCTAAGCTGTTGGACTTCCTTCATTTAAAGGAAGTATTGTAACTTGTGTTGCTGTAAAAACTCTGTATTATAACTTTCTTGATATGATGTGCAGCGATATCTCTATTATGAAAGTTTGCATTAGAACACAAAAGAAGATGGTTTAAGCATTTGTTTTAACTGTAAGGTCAGTGACTTCATCATTGTAATGTGAACCGGAACACTTCCACTTTTTTTTTTTGGTGGGGCAGGCGAAAGAGGCTTTAATGCAGTTGTAGATTGGTGTGGTGCCACTCGTAAGATTTTTGCAACTGAAACACACTCTTTGTATGGACTTCTTGTGATATCATTTATCATAGATTGTATTATCAACTCCTTCCGAGAAATGGGCATGACACGTGGCCTTGCCTCATAAATCTATATATTGTTCAAAACTAAGAAGGCTGCATGTATTGTGTATATGCACCTCAGCACCTACCTTTTCTCCCCTCTGGTCCTAGCATCCCAGTTGAGTTTATCCAGTATGGATCAGTTGGTTGGTGATGATGAGATAGATTCATCGAGAATCTATTGAAACTTGTGCACATTATTAGAACTTGTGAAGTCTAAATAAATAAAGGCAAAACTATAAAGACGATACACATGAAATAAACCCGTAAAAATATTATCAGATTAAATAAGAAGCCAATTATATTAAAACACATATAATTTTATTAATTAAAAATTTAAGAAAATTTGATAAAGAATAAGAGGTGGAAATTTATTTAACCAACTCTGATAATATATATAATAAATAATATATGGATTGAAATAATGTAAAGACTCAGAGTTTTTTTTGGTAAATAAAATTATATTTATTTTATTATTTGTTTATTCAGATTCTTATTTAATTTAAATTTATGCTTTTATTTAATGTATTTTAATATAATATGTTATTTAAAAATGCACGAATGTATCTATAGTTTTAATGCTAGTGTGTTGATATATGTGCTCTAGGTGTGTTCCTATTGGTTGGGAGAAAAAAGTATATTCTTATTGACTGAGTGTGTGACAAAGAGTTAATGCAAAGTAGGGGAGACCAAAAGTTGACAGAATTCGGAACATGGCTTCTGTGGAAAGTTTGGCGTAAGTTTTGATAAGCAAATTGTGAAGGGTATATGTATATACTTGGGTGAGTGTAAATATTTATTTAGTGTATTTAAGCACAACTTATTAGGGTGTTTTTTCCTCAACATCTGATCTAGAAGAGAGAGAGAGAGAGAGAGAGAGAGAGAGAGAGTGTGTGTGTGTGTGTGTGTGTAAGGCAGAAAGAAGAGCCTTCATGTCATTCTAGTAAAGTCAAGTAAGGGAGAAGAAGAGGGGATCCACCTATGATTTTTGAGAACGTTTTCATTTCAATTCCGTATTTAGCTCAAAGTGAGGTCATTGGATTTGTCAAGAGAAGAACCAATATAAGTTGGTAGATATGCTTTTACATACCGATTATCTACGTGTGTAGTGAGGTAGGTGGAGTTTTATACTTATAAGAAGATTTTTTTTTTTTTTTTTCTAATCATGTATGTGTATACATATATAGACACATATATATCTAGTAGAGATTAAACGTGTATGTTAGGTGTGATTCATAAAATCCTTGATACGTGTTTTAGAATATTGTAAGAGGAAGTTTTGTGATATGATACTTCGTTGTGGCTAAGTTTTCTTTTTGATATATATATATATATATATTTGTGTGTGTGTGCGCGCGGGTGCGCCCGCATTTATGTTTCGACTAGAAATTTACAAAATTCATACTTCGTGGAAGTAAATGTTCAAATGAATAGATATATAATCATATTGTTTTTAAATGAAAGATAATCTCATGTTGTTGAGGAGAATGTGTGAAGTCTATGATGTGGGTCATTTCTTTTAATTGTAAGAGGATGCCATGTTTTGATTATGAGAATATAAATCTGGATAATTGAGAGTTATATTTGTCCATAGAAAAAATCGTCGATAAATTTTACTAAATACCATGTTTTGATATAATCGTTAAGACAGTAGGTACCAATGTCCAAATGATAATCTGTATAACTACTGTTATTAGGGCACTAGGTACCAATGTCCCAATAATAATCTGCATAGCTACCATTGTTAGAACAATCAATGGGCACCAATATCCAAATGATAATCTGCAT
The DNA here is from genome assembly GCA_035590655.1 of Pouteria glomerata. Lineage (NCBI taxonomy): Eukaryota > Viridiplantae > Streptophyta > Magnoliopsida > Ericales > Sapotaceae > Pouteria > Pouteria glomerata. Next base: position 19,384,804 of record JAVXUM010000036.1, read on the forward strand.
AGTTACTACCGCTAGGATAGTAGGTACCAATGTTCGGACGGAGTGCACTTTTCAGCAACTTTCATCTTTTTTCTTTCAACTTCTTTCTAAATGTTTGCAATCAACATAGAAAGTAAAAAATGCCTTCTCAAACACCTTTATACCTATATAAGACATAAAATGATTTACAATTGGAATTTATTTATTTATTTAAAATGTAATCCTGTCTTATTTGATAGAAATGTCTTCAAAATTCTTCTATAATTATTTGAGCTAAAGGAAGACCTAATTTGGTTGGTTATGTATATCTTGGATTAATTTTATAGATGCTCATAATAGTTTGATTACTTTGTTAAACTTATGCATGATTTGGGCAACATGAAACTTAGGCCCAAGTGGAATTGTTTCATAAAATTTATTAAATTAAAGAATGAACACAATATATATTAGAATGAACTCTTATGTATAATGTGTTGTTAATAATAGAAAGTATAATTTGATATTAGGTCGTTGAGGGTATTAGAAGCAATTGGTTTCGAAACCTGCACAGGATGGTTTAGCATAACCAATAGGTTAGAAACTTACGAAGTGTATATATGACTTGTTGTAGCATATGTTAGTACCAAGATTACAGGATCAGTTTTCCTACTGAGGCATGATGAGTATATATTTGGGACTGCGGGACTAATTGTACCCCACGATTGAGGTCTAAGGATTTGATGAGTATAGTTGAAACTGCGAGACCAATTGTACCTCATGACTAGGGTTTAAGGATTTGATGAGTACATTTGGGACTGTGGAACCAATTGTACCCCATAGCTTAGGCTTGGAGATTTATTTTGGGTTTAATTCTGTAACCATAGACTAACCTTGCAGAGTACGTGGCCCATAATATGATATTATAATACGTGTTGTGATTGAAATGATCGATAATTTTTTTTTTTGGTAAGTTGAAATGATGGTTAAGAAATGTACTCTTATATGCTTATTTGTGAATATACGTGACCTAGTGGTCATACCCCTACAACTAATCTTATAGGGGCAAATGCTCATGATGAACTTATGAGATAGAGTAGCCAATTTTGGATTATTTTACTCATATTTCGTGCATTTTGGATTTTAGTTTTGGGCCCTGATTGAGGCATATTGCATTGTAGCCTATTCATGGCAAACTATAGACCTTTACGTATTCAATTGATAAAAACAAAATTATTTATTGGCTTCCGTTCTGATTTATGTTCAATATATCTTATTTGTGATTAATTGTGAATTTAATCCCCATGTCCCCGAGTTATGAATTCCTAGATGTGACAAAAAAATAAATAGTAAATTGGATGAAATTTGTTTTGGCATTACAAATGATTGATGCAATGAATATTTTGACGTATAAAAAAATTACTCTAACATTAACATATTTATTACAAGGACATGTTTACTTCAAGGTAATAGAAAGTAAATTTTACTAAAGTAATTTTTATCATACATTACATTAGTTTGGAATTGTAGAGGTCGGGATAACAATTACAAAAGGAGTAAGGTATCTCCATATGGGGGTAAATTGTTACTGGAGAGATGACTAACACGAATTAATGCGAAAATTTCTTTTTTTATTATTTGGTAAAATATTTCTTTACACCCCTGTAATATCCTAGGCAACATCATTCTATAAATAATTATAATAAATATTATAAAATAATAATTTTATTTAATCAAGATAAAATTAATTAATTACTAAATTATTTTATCAAAGTAATATTTAATAATAATTTAATATTTAATAATAATTTATTATTCACACGATTTATTTTATTTTATTAAATTAATAAGATTAATTTATTAATTTATGATTGAAATTATTTATTTTTTTTAAATTAAAATTATTTTTAATAAATAATAATTACTTATTAAATGTTGTATTCAATAAATATTATTTCCCATAAAAATAATTCACTAGATTATGTATTGTATTAATATAATTTATAAAAATTAATAATTTATTAAATAAACTAAAATAAATTGTTTTATTAAATTATTGTATTGAAATAAAAATAATTTTTAACAAATAATATTTCATTATTAATATTAATTACTATTGAAATATTAATCTATGATAAAATTATTTTTATAATCAATAATTTATTTAAAATTATATTTTTAGTAGTATATATTTACTAAAATCAATTATTATTAGAATAATAATTATTATGATATTTATTTATTATAATATTTTACTAAAATTAAATATTAACTTTTGTTCCTGTCTCAATTTACCATCAATTCAAACATAATTAATTTTTACCCTTCAAAATTTTTAGTATTCTAAATATAATATAACTATTATCGAGTAATATTTGCTCTATTAATCAAAATATAAGTATCACAAACTTATTATTCTATAACTTATTACCTTGTAATATTTAGCTCTAAAATTTTCAACTCATACTAAATGTTCTCTAAAAATAAAAAAACAGTCATCATTACAGCATCAATAGAATCCTAGATAATTACTTAAAATAAGAAATAAATGTGGTATTAAAGGAATATAATCCTAAATAATTAATGAAAATAAAAAATATATAGGTCATATTAAAAGTCTAATGTATACAAAAATTACCACGATATTTATCATTTTTCATATTTAGAGCTAGTTCAAGCACTAAACAACTTAGCAACTTATAAAGTCACATCTAATAAGAGAGTCCCTGTGATACTCCGTGTTCTTGAGATGCTTGAATTTAGCATTAGAATCAAATTGCGATGAATTTGCATGGGTGTTGGTGTTTTGAGAGATCAAGAGTTGAATGATTCAAGTGGTGAGGTGAAGTTGAAAAATTCCTGGCCAAACCCCTCTCGGCAGGCGCCCGAGCCAAGCTCAGGCGTGCGCCCGTGGAACAGCCCCGCATGCGCCCGAGGCCAACTGCAGCAGACCTAGCCCAAGTGCCTCTCGGCGGGCGCCCACGCCATGCTCAGGCGTGCGCCCGCGCCGCCTGCTCCCAAGGGCTTCTCCCCGCGTGCACCCACGCTGCACCAGTGAGCTGCCAGTTTGTCCGGCCCTGAAAATTGTTAAGTCTAACCTTTTGACCAAGACAAGTTCATGGGAAGGAAGAGGAAGCCCGACCAAGAGGGATTAGAAGACCAAGCTCATTGTTTTTCTTCTTATTTTGGCTTTTGCAAGAGTTGGAACTTATATTAATTAGTGGTGGGACCAAGAGCATTAATTTAGAAGACTTTGCAACCTTGTGTATAAATGTTTAAGAAAGAAAAGTGTGGTGAGGGATGGTTTGGCCGGCCAACTTGTGATGATATATATATATATATTGCTAGTTGAAGAGGAAACAAGTCAAAGATCGTGATTGGCTCTTGAGCAACAAATTGGTTAGAGTAACTAAATTGGCTAGGAAAGTTTAAGGAAATTAGTTGAATAGAAACTAACTTGACCAATGGATAAAAAAGGAAATTTTAAGACAAGCCTTGCCTGGGTAGATTAAAGGCCTTCGGCCCTTATGCTCCCTACTATTTTAAACATTTCCAAAACCACTTTTGAGAGCTAAGAAAAAGGAAGAGCACCGGCCAAGGAAGAAAGGAAAGAAGAAAAAAGAAGAAACGAGGAAGAAGGGGAGAAGAAGGAAAGCTTCTTAAGTTTTTGGTAAAGTCTCTTGCTCTAGCTCCACTTAGGAGAGGAATTATCTTGTTTTAGTTGTGAAGTTAAAACCAAGAAGAAAAGTTGATTCTCTTAAAAGATGTTAATGATCTTAAGAAAAGAAGAAAGAGTTTAGAAGAAGAGGTCATAAACTCACCTTGGAGCCAAAAAAGAGTTGCTTTCCACCTCCACTGAAAATCTTCAAATTTCGGCCAAGAGAGAGAAGTAGGGAAACCTCACACTTCTTTGGTATGTTTTGATTTTAAACCATTTTTCTTGAAACACTTCTTATGTTATGGTATAGTGAGGACTTAGAAATGAATTGTTTTTGTAACTTAGGATGAATTGAAAAATATGAAGCATCTAGGTTTAGGTGGTGATTGTTTGATAACTTAGAATTGATGGAAGTGAATTATGGTATATCTAGAATTGTTGAAAGTAACTATGGTGAGTTGAAGATTAAATAATTTTCTCAACTTAGCCTTAAGTTGAAATCTGAAAATTTTGGTAAATATGGGTATATTGAACCTTCCTTTAAGCCTAGAGATTGTGTCTAAATATGCATGGAAAACATTGTGATCATTGTTACAAAATGTCCAAATGTTTGTGACTTGAAGTGAAATTGATGCATGGGTATGATGATGATTAAATAATGTGATGAATGATGGAACATAATGTGAACTAAATGAGAAGAAATGAAATGGTTTGATTGATTGGGTGTCCAGGATTGTGGGTATGAAAAATAGGAAGGGACTTGAGATTTCCTCGGGTTGAAAGACCCGGAACCTGTGCAGGGTTGGTATCCCCACCAGTAGGTTAGCAACCTACAAACCGGGTTTGTGATATATCCGTACATATTGTGGCGTTCCGTCGCCCTGGGCCGAGATCCTAAAAAACGGTTTGGAGATTGTACCCAAATTTCGATGATTGGGTGAAAGATTAATGATTGTTTTGTGTGAAAGTAAGAAACTTGATAAGTAGCAAAATATTGAAATTATGCACCTTACTTTTGATCATGTACTTTATTTACCTTTTATGTGCTTTCATTTTAAAATTTCTTTGCACTATGCATATTACTATTGTGCATGTAACGTGAGCACAAGTTGTCCGTGCTCACACCCCTACAGATACTATTGCAGGACCCACACAGGGAATACCAGATGAGCCTTGAGTTCAGCTAGAAGATTTTGCAAGGAGTGCTCCAAAGTTTAGCTAGTTTACGTTTTGATGGATGTCTAGTTGAAGAATATGTAAAGAACTATATATATTGATTACTGGATGGAAATGGCCTAAGGGCCGAAAATGTTTATGTTTTTGGGAGATGTATATTGATTTTGGCCTTTTGGAAATGTAATGGCCTTAAGGCCCCTTATGGAACTTATGATTCTAGTTTACTCTTAGCTTCTAAACTATCAATTGCTACTAGTAGCGTAATGAGAATGTATGATTTTGGTGGATATTAGATTGGTAGTTGAACACTATACAGGTTTATGTTGTTACAGGTCCAAGTTTATATACCACTTAGTCCTTTATATAGTAGAGGAGGTTTTGTGGGTCCGTTGCGTGACCGCAGCGTTGCTCTGATATTGTTGACCCGAGTTATCATGTTATGTGTGTCTTTCACTCACCCCCCAGGTCCCCGGGCTCGGGGCGTGACAAATATGTTTCTCGTACCTTGATTTCTACAAATATGTTTGTTGTTTCTGAGATATTATTGTGTTCTTTCAGTAATTTCACTGTTTACTAATTTTTCTTTTGACATTTTGGTTAGCTTTCTGGTTATAACTTTTAGTATAAGAAATTTCCTTAGATTTTAAGTTCAGTAGTCTGTCATCTTAATAGTCTCTACTTATATTGGCTTGGTGTATTCAAACTTGTTTCAGCTGTTAGAGAAGTATTTGATTTAGCATACAAAAATTTATATGCAAACGGGTGGCAAGGAGCATTACTTCTGTAGGTCTTGATGCTTCCAAGTATGCTTTTGCCTTCTATTAACTCTTAGAAGATGACTGTGGTGTAAGAGATAACACTCCCAATCATTCTTAAAGGTTTGTCTATCCCATGCTTATTGATTTTTTCTAAAAAAGGCTTGTGATAATAAGTTGTAATCTATCTTTCTTTTTATTTTTTAATATCAAGGAAACATCATTTTGTTAGAGTTAAGAGAAATACAATATTTTCAATATTTTAGGTATTTCTCAACCATTATGGCATATAAATACTTTCCAAGTAAATTGCAATAATTTATTGCCATATATTGATGAAATGAACCTATTAAAAATGAAAAAGACATTGGAATTGATAGTTTATTTTTTTCCCAAGATGTTGGGTTTAAACCAGGAGTTTTGAACCTTTTTCTATGATGTTAAAATTGTCATAGCTTATGCAATAGTAATTATTCATTAGCTATAACCTTCATTAAACAAACCAAGGCCTCCGCTTCCTTAATAATTTGTTTCATTGTGCTCGTGCAACATTAAGTTACTAGTGCCATTTTCTCTATAGGTGTTTTTCTAATATATTCAGATTTGCATTTGTTGTTATTTACTACTTGATGTCCTGCAGTTACTTTGTGGTTCCGTATTCACTACCCAAATTGGATACGATTGCAATACCTAATTTTGCTTTCGGAGCTATAGAGAATTATGGATGGGTTACATATCGCAAAATAGCTTTGCTATTTGATGATAAACACTCTGCTGCTTCTAACAAACAGAGGGTCTTGTAGCTTAATTTGATATAGATTTATTTTACTATTGTTTGGGATCAACCTCACAAACTATTTTAATGTCACTGGGTTAGGTTGTAACTATTGTGGCCCATGAACTTACTCATCAGTGGTTTGGCAATCTTGTGACAATGGAATGGTGGACTTATCTTTGGCTGAATGAGAGCTTTGCAACATGGGTATTTCACTTCTGATTCAAGTGTATTTTTATGCTGCTTATCATAAATACATAGTTAAGTCATGTATAAATGGCTCATTTTGTCTAGGTAAGCTATTTAGTAACTGATAGCTTATTTCCAGAATGTAAAATTTGGATACAGTTCCTTATGTATGTCTGAAGCTTGATTTGAAGCATATTTTTATTCCAAGCGGAGGTAAATCATGCATCTAAGATTGATGAAATATTTGATTCAATTAATTATAGGAAAGTTGCATAGCTATCTTGGTCCTGGATGTTTCTAGGTTGGTCTATTGTTTTCTTATTATCCATTTTGTCTTAGTCTTTAATGTTTAATCTTAGTCCTTTAGTTAGCTTTTATTATGTATCACTTTAGTAGAATCTTGTTTGGAGTTTAATAAAGGTTGATAACACTTTAGTCTTTACTTGTCTATTTTTCTATCTATTCTCCTCTATTTTGTTGGGTTATTTAAGATCTTATTCTCTATTATCCTTCTAGTCCAATCAATAGCTCAAAATTTTGTTGCGTAGCTCAAAATTCATATAGTTTTGCTTATCTTCAAAATTTTGTTAATAACTAAGGCTTGCTTGTGTTGATTATGTGAAGAAAATGAGAATAATATTTTTAATTACTATTGAGAAATTGATTTTGATAAATTGAGAAAATAAATTTTTGATAGCACCGGATGATCCCTAGTTAATATAAACATGATTAGAGCTTAGTCATATGGAGTTGGGATGTTAATATGGGATTCATGGATTGGATATTTTCCAGGACTGCAGCTGGTTGCCTGTTTGGGATAAGCAGATACCTGCCTGAGATAGGTGGATGCCTGACTAGAAGTGTAACTCAATTCTCTAGCAGAAGGGCCGGGGAAAATAACTCGAAGCCCCTGAGTCTTACACCTGTGATAGTGTAACTCAGTTACCCACAGGAATATGAGATATATATATATATGTATTTGCGTTTGCCGTCAACGCTAAAAACCGTGTGTTTGGTGACCGCACGTGACGTGGCCAAAAGTCTTGCTAAGTGTCACTCGTCCCAGAATAAGGTTGGGGATAGATGGAGGATATAGGATATATGAGTCATTGCATTCTATCATACCCATTGCATAAGATTGCATGACAAAATAGGAACTATGAAGACTTGATTTCCAAGGTGTGATACGTAAGCAGCTTAGGCATGAGTGGCCTAAGTCCGGTCTATGCTATGGCTAATAATAATTGTCTTTAGCTTCTTAAATGAAAATATGATTTTTTTTGTGTTTAGAATTGTGTGGCTAAAAGTGAGGACCTGATATGGATGTTTGTTTCAGTTAAATAAATTTTTAGGTAATGTCATCGGGGTGTAGCTACATTATTGTTTATGATATTGTGATATTACTTTATTATGGGAATGAGGGATGATATTAGATGTTCTAATTTTGATTATTAAATTATAACCAACCTTAGCACAGTTTTATTTATGTTTTTTTTAATTCCCATATTTCCATGCCGTCTGTCCCGGACAAATTAAGTTCGGGGCGTCTCAATATGGTATCATAGCTTTAGGTTACGAATATTTTTGGCTTTGGGTAATAAAGCTTATGCGTTCTTGCTGTGTTTTACTAAGTTTCTTAGCGTTTATTACGTGAGTTGAAATCTAAAACTCGCGATATCCTATTTTGTGGTTGTTTGTGAATACGGAAAGGACCAAGATTATCGCTTAAGTTGTGACCATGTCAAGGGTTAGTGTGAAAGTTTGGTGGGACTTTATAATTATTGGTAAATTTAGAGGATTGGTAATGGCTCGACGAGTCTAAACGTGAAAATTACAAATTGTCCAAAGATGATTCTAATATTAAAAATGGTAGTTATGGGAAGTTATGAGAAGGGTAAAGGTTTTGGATTCAAATTCAAAAGGCTCTAAGAGGCAATGTATGTAGATTTTTTCGATGGGTAGTAGTTCATTGGTGAGTTGGAATTTTAGGGATTGTGTTCTGCAGTTGCGTATTGTTCAGCTGTAGATCGATTTGAGGGTTTTGAAGATGAACAAAATTAATTTTATTTTGGGGATAAAGTAGCTGTCCACTTACTGGGTGACGATTGATTGTCATCGTAAGTTGGTGATGGCTATTCTACCTAACGGTACCATGGTTAAGATTCAGGGTAAGGCAAAGGTAGTGTTACCTTCCCCATTACTTGATACAAGGTACGTTGGGAAGTTTTCGAGTTTATTAGCTAGTTTGAGGTTGAATGAGAAGGACTCCAGGCACTTTCTGTAATATCCTGAACTTTCAAGTGAATATGCATGGAGTAATTGGCGTATTTTCAACCCTAACCCGAAATCTAA
>JAVXUM010000036.1:19407417-19424650 GCA_035590655.1 Pouteria glomerata
TTCTAAGTTATGGATTAAGAGTGTCATCACCTGTATGTTTTGATTGTGAATATGTATTTTTTTTTTTTTTTTTTGGGGATAAATATTGAATTGTTAATGCATATTATCACACTTTCTTTCCTTGTCCTTTTTCCCCCAAAAAAAAAAAAGGGAAGCAATCTCAGGCAATTTTCCTTTCAGTTGTTACACCGCATTAAGTGCATTTGTATTTTATTTCTCACTCCATTGGGCCTTCAAAGAGCTATCAGTAGAACAATAACAGTGGACAAAGGCATTGTAGATCACATCCTATGCAGCATTGTTAAGGTAATACAATCAATGGTAATTGAGGCTGTTGTTGCACAGTTCATAACTTTGAAATCATGACCGGAAAGAAAAAAAAAAAAAAGCCCACACCATGTGCACACAAGAAACCTTAAATTTAATTCAAAGCATACTTAAAAGGCCCAGGGAATATAGCAAGCAAAAGAGATACACTAGTGGCAGAACACTCATAACAGCACAATCTCTGCTTCCTGACTAATCCAAAGCAAGACGCTGACGAACACACAAAAGGTGCAACTGACAAGTCAACAAATTCAGGCAAATTATTACCATCTGGTCCAGATAAGGACCAGACCTACAAGGATACTGTCTAGTTCTATTTCTCAAACACACTTGCTACAAATTTTGAAGTTTAAAAACAACCTTTATAATATCTATATATTTGGAAAAAAAAACACCAGGTGCAGCTCAATATCCAAGTCTGTAATTCATTTGATACTAAAGGTAGAAGTTTCCAAAACAACTTGAATTCCCATTAATGATTAAATGTTATTATCCTGTGAATCTGTAATACAAAGAATGCCACAGAAAAAGCTTTAAACATAGGTCAATTAGCCAATACACGTGGGAAAACAATTCATCTACAAAGAATAAAGATGACCAAATGTGGGAAGAAGGCAGCCCTATACTTTCTGAAAATCAGAACAAATTTAGCAAATAAACGTGGAAAAACACTTCATCTACAAAGAACCAAAGACGAGAAAATGTGGCAAGAAGGGGGGCCTATACTTCCTGCCAACTGGAACAAATTAACAAAGAATGAAATCAGATTGTGTGAACAAGGACATCTATGTGTTTATTTGCATGGGAAACACTTCATCTACAAAGAATCTAAGATGAGCACGTGGGAAGAAGGGGGGCATTCTGCCAACCAGAACAAATTGACAAATGCAATCAAATTGTGTGATCAAAACAACTACATTTTTATTCGCATTCTCATTTCCAACATTATTTTCCACCACTACAATATTCTTTAATCCTATTGTTGAATGGGTCATCTTCATCAGCAAAGGTAAACCAACACTACCTGCGCATCTATTCTATTGCCTATAATATTATCTGAAGGGAGAAGACCTTTTTAGGTGTCTCCCTTTTCGTGAAGCCATGACACTAAATTAGATTTCACAAATGCTGCTCAGCTTTCCTCCTAACCTCAAGTAACATCCTTTCTAAACTTCTTTCCATCTGTAATTAATTAGCGGGGGGATAAAAGGATGGGGAGAAAATTTACAAAGTTAAGAAAGAAATTTGGGAGAGAGGAAAAAGAAAGAAGAAAATTTGGGAGCAATACAAACACGTGCATGACTTCACCCTAGTATTATAATCTATCTAAGGTACGAGTGTTGGGTACATGTACGTGTCCAATATTCAGATCCATCTAATTATCTTAATCATGAGAGAGGACACGGGAAAATATTTATCTATTTAATGTAAAATAGAATAATATGATATTCACAAGGTGCCATTAGAGTATTTCATGTATAAAATATAAATTTTATACATGATTATATATTGAAAGCCTAAAAATTGAATTGCCAGATATGTTTGTATGGATAATCAATTATGGCAGGCATATATCATACTCTTACCAAACTGTCAATTATTTAACACAAGTACTTCATACAATTAGAAAAGTCCATAGATGTGCATTAAACATCACCCCAAAATATGAAAGCTGTTTTTTTTTTTTGGGGTAAGTAGTAAATTGTATTAAAAAGTCATCAAGGGCACGCCATCCGAAACTATGAAGGCTGTTTAAAATAGGTGACAACATCTACGATCAATTCAGACTCTTGAGGCTCACAAGGGGTGACTGCAAGAAACAATAAAAACTTACATGAATTTCTTTCTCTTTCCCTTTCAAAAGAAGGATTTTCTTCTTCCCAGTCTCAGGACTCGCAGAAATTCCTAAAAATGACTCATTGATGTAAAATATGAAAAATATTGGAAGGATATATAGATGATTAATCACAAATGAAACAGCAACAAAATTTGTCAGAAACCAACAAAATTCATTCTAGAGTAAGAATCCCATTAATTCACAATGAAAAGAAAATAATGGATTCTTAGCAAGGTAATAAACCATCTAAATGATAACCCTGGTAATTTAACTAAACAAAATATGTAAGAATATGAACAATAATTATAGACTTCAAACAACAGCAGTCAATTTATTCATTTGCTTGTACTTCTATATTTTTTATTTTTTATTTTTTTGATAAGTAAAAAGATATTTGTACTGAAAGCATCAAGGGATGCAACCCAAATTACAGATCAGGCAAAAAAAGCCAGTCTAAGACTAAAAACTAGCCAAACAATTTGTCCATAAAATCCAAAAAACTACAAACATCAGGATTAACCATTAACAGCAGACAATTGACTTGTTACTTTTTTCTCGAAGATTTTTCGAATGTGTAAAGTTACTCTTTCCTAAAATGTACTAGTAGAAGATCATGTGCATTGTTCTACCAAACTAACTATCGTAAATAAAATGCCATATCTCGAATGGAAACCAAAAGACCTGCTATAATACTACAAATAAATAGCAGTAATATAATGTTACAAATACATTTCTAATCCCACAAAATAAAGCTAAAATGAAATTAATATTTTAATGTCAATTGTACAAGTCACACCGAATGATCAAGGTCTCAATTATATAGTTGGGTAAAATGGAATATAGAACAAGACATGATCTTCTATGAGCTTTCTGTTGAGGGTTCATTTTGTTGATATGGGTGAATTTTTTTTGCATGTCATTTTTGTAATGCAGGTTTTAGAACTCTTCTCTTATTAATAAAGGTTTTTATTTATTTAAAAATGAAAACAAAAAATAAAGTGGAAGCTCTGAATAAAGAAATTGTAGTATAATACACTATGTTTTTATGTGATAGACCGTAGGTAAAATTTTACGGCTTTAAGATCCAATTTTTTAGACCCTCTACCAATTTTAGGTAAAATTTCGATGTTAACAACCTTAATATCCCCCACCATGTCCATATCCTAAATTTTTCAAAAACATACAAATTGTATTATTTAGTGTGCCACGATGTGTCCATATCCTCATTTTTTCAACATCTTCATTACCTGTGTGCCTATGTCACGTTTATATCCCATGTCCCTACTTTTTAGGTTTCTGAGGAAAGATGAATGTATGGAGGGGTTTTGAGAAAGGAGAGCCTAATTTGATCACATTACGATCCCTCCAAAACTAGGAGAAAACATAGGGGAAGCAAGTGAAGAGTTCATTCTTTTTTTTGGAGGGGGGGGATGGAGGGGATAAGGGTAGCAAAGATTTTATTTTTAAACTATTTTAATTAATAACAATTATATTTCATAAATTTAATTGAACATTACCATTTATAGTTTCTACAAATCCTTTATATACCCAATTGAGGTAATAAAAGGTCACCCTCCTTCCTCCTCGATTAATTATTGTCTAACCAAACAAGAAGACATATGCTTATACGTTCTCCCCCCTCCCTTTCCCTCATATTCAATCCAATCAAATTCCCTTCCCTCCATCCAAATGAGGTGTAATTCTGTAGGTGCACACAAATGTAGATACAAGATACAATGTTTAAAAAATACTTTAGCATAATCAATTCAGAATTCAAATAAGTCATACCACTTTCCTCCTGGGACTTCACTTCCAGATGCAGCAGCTAGTGAAACAGACTTATCAGAAAGCTGCTGATCATCATGTTTAGGAACCAGGATGTACGTTGATTTGTCTTTGCCACCTGTTCTCTTCGCACTATCCCTTAACACATACTGCCAATCATATCATAGAAGAAAGTTAACACCTCTTCAGTCTCACCCCTTGCTGGATCATGTACAGGCATTTACTCAAACATGACTTAACATTGGAGAAATATTGCATAGTAAACAATGAAGTAGCAAAGGCTACCCTGAACCTCAAAATATTAACTTGCCAATAAAGGCACAAAACAATAACATGATAGCATGTTACGGAAGGAAAATAAATAATATCCTTAGCCAAAAGCTAGCCAGCAACTCTTCGTTTACATGCACTCTCTTACAAATATTTCCTTAAAAAAAATATGCAAAAACGTGAATCCTCATGGATCATCCAAGGAAACATGGAATATGTAGGATATATTTTACAAATTTTGAAAGAATGTCAAAAAGAAATATATTCAGTTACTTAATCTTTAATCTTTCCAAGTTTATCTATTTTCTTTCTTTTTTTAGCTTGTTTTGGCCCTATTTTATGTATAAATATGCAAATATGCCATATGAGAAATCACATGTGAATTGTAGACTATTATAGCAGGTGATCAGCAGTGTCAGGTAAACATAAGCAACTGGTTCAATTAATCCTACAAGTCTTTCCCAATATATATAAATAAAGTAAACCATACACAAATAAAGATGACAATCTCCTCTCCCAAGATGACAAATTATAGATATCCCAGATCATTGGTTTGAAAAGGAGGGAAAATGTGGTATACCATGCCAGATGATTTTCCTTTAGCATAAATAGAAGTAAAATGCAATAAGACAGCTCTAAACAGTACAGAATTTGTAGTGATCTCCATTGTTCGAATATGAAAACTGCTAAGTGGGAGTCTCAAGTCCCATACAAAAACAAATTGTAATAGAAGGCCACTGAGCTCGTTCAAGGGTGCATTTCAAGGCACACCAAGCACACACAAGAAATATGCATGTATAAGCCTATAGTCCAAAGCCACCAGAAAGAAAGAAAGACAATGATACAATAGTCAGTGTAAAACAGAAGGCAGAACCAACTTCAGCTACCAGTGAATAGAATCTAAGCCTGCAGGAGGGCATAAGGGAGCCTTGCAGATGACATATTTATTCAACTCGTCAATCTACATTCCATGCATCCTCCAAATAACACCGTTCAACAATCGATCATGGGATCGTTTAATGCTAATCTGGTAACTCATTGCCTTGATCTACGTCAACCATTTAGTGGTGCGGCTGAATAAAGATGCTCAAAAGTATGAGAGCTGACCACAAAGGACCTAAGACAACACATTAACTCCAGGCACTCCCTTGTGGTAATGACAAAGTCACGATACCATCAACAATCTAAAAACATTCATGAATTCAACATTTAAAAGGCTCCCAAAGAAAAAGCTGAATTTTGGCTACCTTTATTTTGTTTCAAAAACTACTGCTCATGCTTTTGTCATTCAAAACGGGAAAGACAAAGATGTAAAAGGTTATGAAGTTATTCTCCGAAATGAGCAACCATCAACAAAAATTGAAAAGAATTTTTTTTTTGTCAAATTTCAAATTGAGAAAGAAAGTGTCATAAATAACTTTCATATTCTCACCGAAGCACTGCACCACCACAACCACAAAAAAAAAATTAAAAATAAAATAAAAATACAAAATGAACTAACATCTCATTTGGGAACCAATGATAAAGGGCTTTCACATTCAATCAAGTTCTTCAACATACAAGTCCCTCATTACTAGCCGACCAAATGACTATTATTTGATTCAAACTCATTAGTTAATGCCTGCCAGCACGAAAATAGGAAAATTCACATGCGGGCAACATGATATTCAATCTTCCATCAAACAAGGATTCCAAAATTTGACCCAGTCACCTCTCCCAAATTTGAAGGAAATGATGCTTTATTTGGGGACCATTAGCTCATTTTTTTTTTCTTTTTAGCTTTTTATCATCTTATATGGATTTTTGCCAGCTTTTTTTACCCGTTCGTGAATTTTTCTCATGTCAAAATCCCAGGCCTCCAACTATGCAATGCAGAGACAAAAAGACTCTTCAACCTATAAAAAGGAAATTCTACCCTATCAAAAAGTTTTCCTGTCTCTCTCTTCCCAAATTAGCAAAAAGAGACAAAAAAAAAAAAAAGAAAAAAGAAAAAAGGAACAAGTCTCCAAGTTTTGCCGATCTCAAAGCTCAATTTGCCTCTACAACATGCACTTAGAAGAGATGGCATATCTTTCCAGAACACCCATTGAATGCAAAATAAGGATAGTATCAACTCGCATAACTTCTTGCTCAAGCTGCAACGAACGAACAAATGATCAATAGGTTCTCCCTGTTCTGTACACAACCTGCATCTGTTTACTACTACTGTCCCTCTCCTCATTAAGTTATCAATGGTTAGGATTCTCCCCCATGCCAAACACCACATGAAGAAGGATACCTTAGAGTCACCTTTTCCCCCACAAATATGGGATACCTTTATCTACCTCCAAAGCCTTGTAATAGGATTTCACACTGAAAAATCTTGATTTGGTAAGGTTCCATTGTAGCACATCTTCTCTATTTCTGACGTTAGTCTGCTGACCAAATTGTAAAAAAGCAGTGTATCTCTCTGACTCCCAATCTTGGAAATTTCTTCTCAGGTGGATACTCCAAACTTTGATTTGGCCGGTAATCTCTAAATAAGTTCACACTAAAGCTTCGTTATCCAGTGCCAACTCGAAAATACCAAGAGAAAGCTCATTAATCGTTCATTCATCTGACCATCTGCTACTCCTGAATTGATAAGAGCAATGTATCACTCCACCCCCACCCCCAATCATGGATATTTCTTCCTGTGGAATATTCTAAACTCTACCTGCTAATCTCCAAATATTTCAGCACTGAAGCTTACTTGTCCAGGACCAACTCGAAAATATCATGAAAAAGCTACTTAATGTTTCATTCCTCTATCTATCTGCCACTCTAGAATTTGATTTTCTCCCCCTTTTCCCACTCACCAAACCAAGTTCTTATTTAACTCGTTCTAATACTTTCTTATTCTTTTCCATAAACTAGTTCCATAAGCAGCATTAACCAGTTTAGAGTTCCAGTGACCCCACTCAAGCCCATATTTAGCAGGTAAGACATTCCACCACAGCCGCTTGCTCTCCTCTGTAAACCTTCACAGCCATTTACCTAACAGCGCCACATTAAATTTGCCCAGGTTCCCGATCCCCAGCCCTCCTCTGTAAACCTTCACTCCTTTGTCCAATCGACCAACGGTTATTTGAACCCATCACCACCCCTTCCCTGCAGAAATCAGACCCAAGAAACTGATAGTTGATCAGCACAGCTGCCATTAATCCGAACCAATAAACTGATAGTTGAAAATACCACTTTTGATGCAAGTACCAATGGCTTCATCAGCTACCTTCATAGTTTTCAGTACCTGCAGTGAAAATACCACTTTTGATGCAAGTATCAACGACTTCATCAGCTACCATCATAGTTTTCAGTACCTGTAGTGTTGACCCTCAACAAAAACATTTTATCTTTCAGAAATAAGCCCAAGTCTTAAAAGTTAACACACTGGCAATTCGCTTCTATAAACTCCCAACCAAACTGATCAGCCTAAAATCCTTCACATTCTCTGCTCCATCTTTCTTAGAAATAAAGTAATGGAACAAGCATTCAAACTTTTTTTGAACTAACCACCCTTGTCCATCATGTTGCAATTCACTGCTTTTCGGCATATCTACTGGCAAGTTGCACCATGCACAAACTCCCATAAGGTACCACTATACTTGTCTTAAACCTTTAGAGAAGATCAAAAATGTGCCAAGTCTCTTAACTAATTTCCTTTAATCTCTTGAAGCCAAACAAGGCCAATATCACTAAGAGGCCAATTACACAATCTAAATGGAAGTCCAAAATAGAAGATGATGCAGGACAAATAAATTAAACAAATAAATTAAAGAAATTAGGGATAAGAAGAAGAAGAAGGGGGAAGGTGAACAAGCCACACAAGCTTTAATTCAATATTTTTTATTCATCAAAAGTCTGAATAACACTTGCAATCCAATCCTTTATATAGGGCATTCAAATCAACTATCTAAGGAAATCAAATAAAAATCAAGCCTAAATATAAGATAAAATCTAATCCCAACAATATGGAAATAGAATCCTATTAAATTAAAATCTATAAAATCACCCCCATGGGTCTAGCCGCGTTAGCTAGTGGGTTTACTCACCGCATAGGCAATGCGAGTTCGAATCCCTCAACTTACACTTGAGGAGTGGTTGAGGAGCCGTCCAAATGTCCCCAAGTTTACTCATCGACTACTCGGTTCGTCGAGAGTTGCAATAGAGCGGTGGGGTTCTGAGTCACCAAAAAAAAATCTATAAAATCTAATCCTAATAATATGGAAATAGAATCCTATTGAATTAAAATCTAAAATCTTTAATTTGGATCAGAAGAATCTCAAAATATCATCAAATGTAACCCACCAACCTAGCAAGCAAAAATTTTAAACACTAATGACATAATTAGTAACCATCTTTATATCTAGATTATTTATATGTTATTATTGGTATGCTCTCACAGTACTCCTTCATAATCGGTCATCCAGGAGCATGTAGTCAAAATAATATGGATTGGGAAGTAATATCACCCCTGGACTCCCATCTTTCATTTTATTGCTTCGAGCTTTCTCAGGAACGCACAGCACCCAGTATCGTTTACAACTAGGACTACTGGAGTCCAAAGTATCTAATCCCATTGCTCCCCTCCATGCAAGATGGTCCTTTACCAATTTCTTATCCTTAGTGGACCTTTTAGTAGAATTCAAACAGAAATGTGCATGGGTTAATCAGGGCATTCATAGCACCTTGCTTTTTTTCCTACTGATCAGAGATATATCTCAAAGAATGCTTGGTTCAATGACACTAGCACTAGGCGCTTCCCAAATGGGTGCAGTCAGGTGGTAGAATTCAATCATCCACCTGCTTGTATCATCGTCCATATGGCAAGCAAAATTCCCCATAACAACATTCAACCCCAACAAAAGGATTCAACTTCAAACCAAACAAGAAAAAGTTGCAATTCAAAACTACAACAATACATTTGTGAAGAAAAACCCGTGATAGTTAACAAAAAACAAAAATAAAGATAATAAAAAAAAGGAAACAAGACGAAAGAATCCAATCAGTATTCTTCTCTTGCACAGTCCATCATCTTTTACACAGTCTACTACAGCATAAGAAAGAATTAAGATGATGACAAGTATAAAATAACAGCAGACATGTAAGATAACAGGCCATACAGTATCTCAGTAGAGTCTATATAAAAGCAAAGTTGAAGTTGCCCAAAGCTACTAAATTGCAACTTCTTAAAACGAAAAAAGTTATGCAATAACAGGATTAACTAACTGCCATTGTCATGGAAAAAAATAAATACCATCGAAGTAGAATTCCTCCTCTTGTCTGAACTTCGTCCAGATGAAGCTGGAGTAGGGCTTCCACATGATACCCCGGAAGATTTTCTGATCGCTTTCCCATTAGACAAAGACCTCTGTCATGGATCACAGAACATATCAAACACATGCCACAAAACTAAGGAAGAAAATGCATCAACTAAGTGGCAGTAATATGCAGTAGTGACAAGAATATGAGTAATAAGGATGTGCCAGCATGGAAATTTTCAAAAAATTAGAAATGGGACAAGGTAAGGACATGTGAACAGATATATCTAGATATGTGAAGTGTGTACGCGCAGCGCTGGTGCATAGATGAAAATTAAAAATATAAATATGTACTTCTACAGATAGTAAAATGAAAATAATATCAAATAATCACTTTTTACATATATGAGTTCCAAGGGAGGGAATAAAAAATATTTGTCTTATTTTTACTCTTAGAAGTCTCAACTCTCAAGTATCCATAAACAAATTGAAGCACGAAGGTATAGAGTTCAAAAATTAAAAAGCTCGAAAAAAGGATAAAAATTAATCAACCCATACTTCCATTCTTTCACCCATACTTAATTTTCTTCAAATGTGCTTCGCATAAATAATAGACATGTCCAATTTTTTTATAAAGATAATAATAATAAAAATAACAACATGCCAAGAAACATGTCCAATCTACAAGTGTCGACATGTCTACAAGGACAAAAAAAGAACCCTAGTGCACATATCCATGCCTCCATGCTTCCTAGTGTGACTTCCAATTCAACTGAATATAATCACCACGGCTAGTTATGGCTTTATCCAGTTAAAATTAGCATATAAATCATCTTATCAAAAGGAGGATCAAAAAATGCATAATTAAGAGACTCAAAGAATACATTCAAAGGTATACATGGACAAACCACACCTAATAACCACTTTTTCTGGCCTAATAATATCATATTACCACACAATGGCAAGAAAGTATTGATCATTTAAAAACACTTCCTTCCATTTATCTTTCCTGCAACTCCTATCACAATTTACAATTGTCCATGCCCTTCAATTCTTTTGCTTGCCCAATTCAATGGTATCTCAAGAGACTGGACAGAGTGCATTAATCACTATAAAGCTATGTCAGATGAACTCGAGTACAGGTGTTAGGTACAGGACAAAAAGTCGAATCCAATAATTCCGATATCTGAAGATATGGAGACGTGGAAAATATTCATATATTTCATATACTTATCTTATTTTATAGGATAATATGGCATTTATAGTGTGACATTAGACCATTTCATATAAAATATATTTTTTTATACATAATCATGTGGTAAAATTAAATTGCCAAATGCATTTGTATGGATATCTAATTATATATGGGAAATCATACCCTTACCTAAGTGTCTTTGACCAGTTGTCAAGTATCCAACATAGATTGATCATATATTTAGAATATAGTCCATGTAACATCAATGGATAGTGTTTGCACACACTGCAAAATCATATCATCACAATCCTGGATAAAGGTTTGGCTTCTTTTATTACTCAGTCAATGATATACTGTCAATATTTCAAGGGACTCCAAGCTCACAGGTTCAAGTGCATAAGGTAGCTTGCTTGTACCCTAGTCTTTTGCTTTATATTGTATACAGTGTTTCAAATATGTACAACTAGCTGTTCTTCAAATTACTAACGAAATTTTTACGGCCTCTTTGCTTGCAAGAAATGACTTATTTCCTGAACTACCACACCTTGGATAAGTTAATTAAAACATGTGAAATAGTGGATTAATTAATACAAATTTTGTAGCATAACCATAACTTCTACCCTAAAAAACTCAAAGCGATCCACACCAATTTGACTCAAAGCATACTAAATTTACAGGTCAGATTTTCAAATCTAAATTTGTCAACTCAACACTCCCATTTAGCAGCCTCTAGATGCATGTATGGTACAATTGCATTTGCCATGAACCACATTTAATAAATCTATATGCCTATTTAACTACAAAAAAAACCCGCATAAGATAATATGCATGCATAATACCAGGTGTAAATTTTGTATTTAATGCATATAGAAACAAATAACTTTTGTATTTTTGTATTTGTCCCAATAAAGTAATGAAATTGACCAAAGCATCAAGTGGATGCTATTGAGTACAAAGAAACAAAAAGAGACATCATATTACGTTTCCAAGTATTCAACAAACTCCGCCCCCCAAAAAAAAAAACAAACAAACAAACAAGCAAATCTAGATCTACCCTCAAGCCAGCCGTCTATTTAAAATTGACATAAAAATTCTTTTCATCCTATGCATTGGAACTTCAACTCCTAGAAAACATATTCAATTTCTATCGAAGTCTAATAAGCAAACATATGATCAACAGACTCACCCTACCTCCTGAAAAGGTAACCCAATTAACCATATACTCCCTTCTTCTTACAAGGGCTATCAATGGTCAAAAATTCCTTGAATCAAACACCAAACAAAAATGCTACCTTAGGAGGAGCCCCAAATTTCAATATGCTTTCCCGTAAGGGCCTTGCAGAAAACAAGTCCATCTCTTGCAAACTTCATGTGACATCCATGCCCTGTCAACGTTTTTGCATACGTTTCACGTGACTATGTCCATGTCTCGTGCCCCTATCCATCTTTAACTTTCTCATTTATAATACCAACCATACCATACAATTTAATAATGTATTAACTTGATATATACAACCCCACCCCTATAACTATGTTCATTCCTGCCCAATATAATCCACATTTCCGGTAACACATAACACCAGCTCATAATATTGAATAAATGATACTTAAGTAGATTAATACTTGTTGCATATCCATATATTTCAATCTACTGACCACTTGATGGTTCAAAATATTTAAATCCACCTAATAAGAAAAATAACGCACCAGAAATGCGATATATTAGAGAAACATGTTGTCACTATGATAGCAAGGCAAAGAAAATGCGCAGATTGCAAATAATTTTTCACAATAAACAATTATGCGCAAACAAAAATGTTAGCATGGAAAAAATACCCTGCAATAGGTCGCAGAAGCAGCAAAAGTTCTTGATTGTTTAAGCTACTCATATATCAATAGAATAGTAATAAAAATCGCTACCCGAGTTCCACCCTTGGCAGCTCTTTTTTGACGAACAAAATCCATCAACGGTGTGATTATAGGAGGGTCCTTTGCAGCACCTAGAAAAAAAAGTGCAAAATTATCAGTTAAAATTTCATAATCATGTTTGGGTTTATGGTCATTATTGGTAAAATTTATCTCAGCTCATATCATGATATTGTCCATATTATTAACACAAAAATAGGAACTTCAATCGATAACATAGAATTCAAAATCAAGATGCACGCAAAGGGGATTCTGACCAAAAAGACCAATTGCATAATTTTACCTCTTTAAAAAAATGATTATGAAGTATATTCATCACCAAAAAAATCAAAAATACTATAGACATAATTTTTTTACCTTATAGTTCCATAAATAATGAAAACAAGGTCCATGTATTTGTGGATCACCATTCCAATTAAACAAGATCAAGATACATAATTTTTTACCTCATAGTTCTACAAAAAATGAAAACAAGGACCCATATATTTGTGGATCACCATTCCAATTAAACACAGATCAAGAGAGTTCTTATAATTCCAACAAGCAAAAGGAAAGTTTTTTGTATAAAAGGGAATATCCCTATTCATAATTATATAGGAAAAGGTGATCTTCCATATATGTGAAAAATCCAGTTTGAGAATACTTTGATTAAAATATTGTCAATGTTTGGTTTTAACTGCATAAAAGTTCTCACTAACCAGCTCGCTCCGCTTCCCTTCTCTCCAATTGTATCTCTGCACTAGGAAGATTCTCAACAGGATTTGCAAGAAACTCAAGGAACTCCAGGTACTCCGGCTCTGAAGTCATCAAAAAAAGTAATTGTGACTGCAAATAAGGAAACACTGGCACAAATGTTGCATGCAATCAGCATATAGAGTGACCAATTCTGAAACCTTTAAATATGGTCCCTTCACGCCCATCTTTCTTAGACCACTGCTTTGGAACACGCTGTGAAGGGGCATACTCAACAATAGTTTTGAACTGAGTACCTGTGATGATAGGGGGAAACATAATCAAAACACTATTTTTTTTTTTTTGGAGGGGGTTAATGAAATAGCTCTAAGATGATAAAGGGTTTCTTCTTGTTTTTGAAGCGCAGAAAATTTTCTTTCATTATTTTTATTCCATTGGTAATGGGAAAGGAAAGCTTCACTAACATATTCATGTAGGAAATCTCGGATCGTACAAACAAACATTTTATAGAATTCTAGTAACGAGATTTGATGAGTCTAATCAATTTCTTAACAGAATATCTCAAAGATTACCCTTCTCATTAACAAAAACATGCCCATCAAAGAACTCAGCAAACCCAATGACATCCTCTGGCTTCTTGAAGTCAATGTAGGCTCTAGAATAAGCTTGATGCTTTTGGCTGCAAAATAAGATAAATAAATAAAGTTTGCATAAGCAAACATGCCTAGCCAGAATAATCTGATTCAATCATCGGCATTTATTACAGCAATCCAGCGATCATTATCATTGTAACAACGTCTCTCTTAAAGGGACAAGAAAAAACAAATTCTTTGTGTGACGAGTGCTCTTAATTATACGCGTATTGGCGATTTTAAAAATTCTTGTCAATAACCTACAGCATGACAAGTAATCCCCACATGATCAATCAACTTTCTGGGAAGCAGATTCAAAAATGTTAAGACACCACGTAACTAGATAGCATGGGACTCCCCCCCTCTCTTTCCAATTCTAAGTCAGGAACCCCATGCTTCAAACTTAGAAAGGCACAACATCGAAAAAAATGGTCAAACAAAACAATTCAGCAGAAACCAATCTGAGAACCATCAAGGCACAATATTTCACTTCCTTTCTTGTTGACACAGGATCAACCATCCGTTGACAATGGTTCTTACTAGACTTCAATTTCAATAATAACATAACCAAAACAAGCACCAAAAAATGGGGAAAAGGGACACAAAAAGACAAGAAAATCATTTTATAACTGAAAAGAATACTTTGATGACAGAACAAGCCTATGAATCATTTTATCCCAAGTATCGGTCATTGACCACCATGATAATGAACTCATTCAGCTCAATCGTCCTTATCTTGATCCTTTAGGGGTTCTATTTCTTTTTCTTTAATTGGTATTTGTATATAACATGGCTTTACTTCCCCAGCTCTTAAAAACTATAAGGATTGTACAATATTCTGCACCTTTACCATGGATCATTTCCTGCGAATATATCTTGTATCATTTGTGCCTCGTGTTAAAAGCTTATCATAGCATCACTGAAAACGGTAAAATACTAAGAAGACTGTGAGTAGAAGCAAACGCTATCAGGAATTAGTGTGTTGCCCCCCCCCCCAAAAAAAAATAGAGGAAGAAGAAGAAGATAAAAGAGAAAGCAATACCAGAGCTAGTGGCCAACCAGTTACGGGACAAAAAAACATTCATAATGCAAATGATTAAAAATAAAAATCCTAGCCACTACCTTGTGCGTTTATACATATGTGAAAACGAGAAAAATCCAAATGTTGACTTGGTGTGTTGGTTGTGTTTACCAAAAAGAAAAATCGGAATGCTGTACTAAACTAAAGCAAACCTAGAATCGTAACACTAATCAAGCAAATAACAAGTTGCGGACTAGGCATCACGTATACACAAATAAGGCTGGAAAAACCCAACCTGGTATTGCCGGGGCGGAAAGAGACCCAGTTGTAGCGACCACTGAAGCGGCCGTCGATTTGCTCCGTGAACGCCGAATGCGAAATCGTCGGCGGGAAGTGCCGGACCACGACCTTCGTTCGATCTAACGGGCCCTTCATGCGTGAACTCTACCCCCAAGCAAACCCTAGCAATTCGATTACACACAAATTCAAGAAAATAAAAGGACGAAATAATTGACACTTCGAACCCTCAATGCCTCAGACACTCCCTGAAATCACATCTTTCCGTCGCATCCTTTTCATCGATCGCAGTCGATTTCGTGCCCTAACTTCGAATTCGATCTAAAACTCGCCATGAATTTGCATAGTAGAGAGAAAATCACAGAGGAACCAACGAGATTTTGCGTTCGCGTCTACGGTTGGGTTGAGTTGCGCTGAGATTCTGAGAAGTCCCCCCCTCGCCTTGTTCGTCTTCTGAGCCGTTTATATACACGTATGTGTGAATATATATATACATGTTTACATACACAGAAGGTGTTATGGATCGAATAACTTTGATTTTATACTTAACCAAAAATGGAATTATTTTTTTAAAAAATTAAAGTTGAAATTAAATTATTTTTAATTTAATAAAATTGAATCAAACTAAACCAAAAATATTTGATTGAACCGATTTAATTTTCAAGTTAACGTGAATTGGATTAGATCGAGTTACTTTTAGATTAACTTAATTTATTTATTTTTAATTTTAAATATTTAAATAAATAATACATTATATATTAACATAATATTATAAATATTATAATATACATAGTATTATATATTATATAAAATTATGTATTATATATATTATCAAATCCATAGAATTACTGGTACTGTTTAATAATGATAGTTACTGTTTTACAAATTTATTTAATATTTCAGAGAAGTGTTTTACTGTTTATATATATATATATATTATATAGTTATTATGTATATTATATAATATGTTAGAAGTAGCTATTATTTATTATGATATACATAATATTATATATTATATAAAATTACATATTATATATATTATTAAATCCATAAAGCTATAATTACTATTTAATAATGATAGTTACTGTTTACATATAATTTATATGTTATATAGTTATTATGTATATTACAAATGTCTCTCACAAAATAAGATTAAACAGTTAAAATTAAATTTTATTCTTTAACGAACGATTGTGATATTTCACAAAACTTTTATTTTTATCTTATTTTTATTTTTTATCTCACATTGTTACAATGTTACAACTTTACTTCTTTTTTGCCTATAAAAGTAATAAAATTATGATAATTTTAATAAATATAAAAAAAATTCATGAGTTTTAAAAAATGATCCACTATTTTGAGTTTTAAAAAAGAATTCATTAGCTCGTGGTTTCAAAAGAATGACCTACTTACTTAAAAATTTAATATAGTTATAAAATTTATATATTTCAATTATATTATTACTTAAATTAAAAATATAAATAAAATTGGAGTTGAATTAAAAAATAAAGATAAAAAATTTTAAATAATAATTAAGTTATCATTAAATTCTATGTGGTACTCTTTATATCCATCATTCCACTTTTTTTTAACAAATATTTGAATAAATTAAATTAGTCTTGGATGGATATTTTTTTCTAAATTCTAATTTAAATTTAAATTAGTAAGATTGATTAATTAATATTCAATATTTTAGTTAAAGAATGCCGTAAGTATAGATTATTCGCTAGTCTATATAATAAAATATGATGATTTTTGAAAATGTCTCTCTCACAAACTAAGATCAAAGGTTGAGATTAAATTTTATTTTTCAACGAATAATTAAGATCTTTCACGAACTTTTATTTTTTTATCTCACATCATCAAAACCAACTTCACTTTTTCTTTTACTTTGGGGGTGTTTGGGTGAAGGCAAAATTCTGAAAAACTCTGAAAATCTCTGAAAATCTCTAAAACTTATCTCACTGCACG
>JAVXUM010000036.1:19424750-19442946 GCA_035590655.1 Pouteria glomerata
TTATCTCACTGCACGCCTTACGAACCCACAATTTATCTCATTTTATCTCACTTTTCATCATACCAAACACCCTCTTATTAAAGCATTAAATTGTAATAATTTTAACAAATGTAAAAAAATTCATGAGTTTTCAAAAGGGACTCGTAGACCCCTCAACATTTAGGTAATTATACCTAATACCCCTTAACATTTAAAATTGACATATACTCCCTTATTTTGAAAAGTTACTAACCCCACACACCCTTCTATTAGTTTAACTATAATTCCATTAAATCCTTTTATTATAAAGACAAATTTACCCCAACTCAATTAATTAATCATAAATAAACACCATCCCCCTCTATTCTTTATCTCTTTCTACTAAACCAAATATATATAATCTATAGATGTATATAGATGGTCAACTATCACATCTTTGACGAAAGATTCACCACCACTTACGATGATTCACGGGCAATGCAGTTTGGAGAAAAATCATTGACCCTAATCTGTCGAGATTCTCCAACCCATAGTCTCTCTCTCACTGTCATTCTCTCAATATTATTTGTTTTTTCTTCCTTGGATGTTGGAGACATCATTCAACACTAATATATAAGCTCTGATTCATGGATTATTTAGTTAATTCTTATAATTTGTGGGTTCACAAATTCTTAGTTTGGCAATTTCTTTGTCCGACATGACCTGTGACAATAAAAAATGATCCAAAACACTGCACAAAGCTTAAATCAAATGAGAGATGAGCATTTGTAATAGACAATTGAATTTGCACCAGCACTTAATCCCAATAACTCTTTCATAGATTTCAAAACCCTTTTCAACAATGTTAACGCCCTCGTATTCACCCAACCCACAAGCCCTAACCAATCCATTCATAGAATAGAACAGCAACTTATCAAAACCCATAACAACCAATCCATCAATCTCAAGACGGTGTTTTGGGGTCGTTGAAGGTTCTTCTTCAAGAAGTAGTGAATAGAATTTGATCAACCAAGGTGGAAAAATTGTGGTTGACTTCAAGCATGTTAATGGGGTAGAGTAATGGACACTTGATCCAAAGAAAGAAAGTCCTCAAGTGATGGAGAAGAAGAATGGAAGTTTTAGGTCATCACTATCACCGAACAGCATGATCTTGCAGTGGGTTCGCCATGATGTTTAGAGTTTTCATAGGTTGGTTGCGAAATCATGTAAATGGAAGAAGAGATAGAAGGAAGGCATTCACAGATCCGATGGTGGTGGTGTTCATAGATCTGATGGTGGTGATGGCGGCGACATTCATATATATAGATTATGCGTGTACATATTTTTTAATAGAGAAAGAATGGGAGAAAGGGATGGTTTTTATGTGTTTAATTAATTAAATTAACGGTAAATCTACCTCTACAATAAAAATTTTATTAGTGTTAGGGTTTAAATTAACAGAAAGAGTTAGGAGTTAGCAATATTTCAAAATAAGGGGGTATTTATCAATTTCAAATATTGATAGGTATTATGTGTAATTACCTAAATATTGAAAGAGTCTAAGTGCAATTTACCTTAGTTATTATTCATTGTTTGTTTTTACTGCCTTTTGAATTGAACCAAAGAAACGTGTCAAAGGAAAATATAAATGTATGAAAGTTGTTTTTGTGACAAAAAATGAACAGTTAGACGAATACATTCTTGATGACATATTGAGGACTATGAGAGACAATGCAATAGACATTGTCTATTATTATGGCTTCATTGTTCAAAACACTACTCCATTATTTGTTGAGAAAGAAAATGCTCAGAAATAAATGGTAAAAGTATATGTAAGTTGGGGTGATATTGTAAAAGTTACGGGAGAACAAATATGGATTCAAGTGAAGGCAATAAAGTTATAAACCTTTAAAGTTTAAATTAAAATTTATGATTTATTAATTCACTTTGGCTTTAATATTTTTTTTAATAATTTTGGGTTCTTTTTTGTTAGGATACATTAATGTTTCACCAGAGCAAAAATAACAAATTTAGGTAGGTCTAAATCTAAAATTAAAGAAGTTTATGTAACAATAATCAAATAATATTACACTTTACTCCAATTTTATGTCTAATGTTATAATTTAGTATTGTTAAACTAACTTTATGGCAATTATAATGTCGGAGAAACTTCATGATCTTGTCATACAAGAACCAGAAGACCAGAATTCTCAATTGACTCGTGACGAAATATTGTTGCAAGTTCTTGGTGAAAAGTCAAATAAGAGGGCAAGGTTTTAAGAGAATAACATTGATGCATTTAGGGGCAATACTAATATCCCAAATCGAATACAGATAATTAAAACTCATAGAGTAATTATTATACTTATGCCAAATATAGAAATATTAATAAATGCTCTACTAATCAATACCCATAACTCAGATAATTATTTAAATAGTACGAACAGTCTAATATTCCTGCAAATTTACCATGTGTTGTTCTTCTTTTCCCTTCATATTAGAACCTGAAATATTTATTTTTTTGTTGAGTTGCTAAAGCTCAATAATCAAACCTCTTAAGTGCCGATACACAGTAGGCATAGTTCTACATTACACCAAGTGATCCAATGCAGTAATCAGTGCCAGGGGACATAATATCTATACAACAGTTAACTTGAAAGTATAAATCAACAAGTAAAATGAATGTTATTCTTAAGGTTATGATTGTCAGAAGAATTCAAGTATCATAATATATACTGGAAATTAGAACATTATAATAATTCAAAATTGATACTGTGGAGGTAACGAATCTTATATTCAGACCCTTGAGGTCTCGAGATCAAACAAATAGTGGTGCAGACTTTAAGTGGATTTTTTTCTAACTTGATATTCATGGTAAATAGTAATTTAGTGTTCATTAGAATAATTCATATATAAATTAAAAACATATTCTCCACTGCTCTATCCTTGCGAACTGATATTTTCTTGGGCTTTGCTCCCAAGTGTAGTGTCGATGTCATCAACCAAAAATATAACCATCACGATTGGTTATTTGATTTGCTAGGTCAAAAAGGGAAACAATCTCAGGTATATCATAGTTTTTTCACAAGTTCCTATGTCCACCTACAAATCACTATTACCTGCTTATGTACCCATTGCCGAATATAAATTTTAGTAAGGGTGATCTCTGTGGTACATAATTTCAGATCAAATTAATTTTAATATTATGTCTCGGCAATGGCATAAGGTATTAGTCTTTACTACAGAATTATTTAATTTCACATATATTATAGGATAAAACATTTAGTTCAACACTTCAATTCAACTAATTTAACTCGCTTGTGCATTTATCTTATTTTAATTTTAATTTAACCTAGAACATTATTCAAAGCAAAATTTCAAGGAAATAATTTACCACAAAATATTTATTTTGCATTAGATAGTTAAGTTGAGATTAATAACTTAGTCGGTGGGTGACTCTAATCGCATGTTTAAGGTTGTGACGTCAAACCTCAATGGCTTTGATCTAGGTTTTTCTTTAGTTTCTTAAAGTATTCGGATGGCAAAACAATGTCTATAACTTTTAAAATCTAGTATAAATTTTCATTATATAAATAGAATTTTAAATAATCAATTATTTAACTTGAATCTAAATTTTTGTTTTAATTCCCTATGATAGTAACATTAGTTTGAGATCCACCAAGTAAAATTTTAAGTTTCATAAATATTAGCCAACTCACATTTATAGAAATTTCTTAAAATAATTTAATAAAATAATAATACTATTTTAAAAATTTAAACAAAGTTTAAAAAGTTCAAAGTGTCTCATATATTCAAGAATAAATAAGAAACAATATCCAAGAAATCAACTTTATTAACAATGAATTAAAATTTCATTTAAAGTTCTTATCAAACTTGAGGTGAGCATTCAAAGATTATATATTAAAGTCATAATTAGATTAACTTGAAATAAGGTAAATATGTGTTCACATATTTTTAGAATACTTATAATATCTAAATTACAAGTCATAATCATTTTCTGAATATATTCTGTAATAATTAAGTCATTTAATCAATTTTCAAAATATTGATTACAATAGAAATATAACTTTTAACATCTATTATAAAATAAGCTATTGTCTATAATTAGATAGATTTGAGGTTCAAGTTTAAAAATACATAATAAATATCTATCAAATCCTTTTTGGGTTGTTCTAAAGCTTAAATCATTTTATATTAAGTTTAGTTTTTGAATATTAAAATTAGAAATTTATTTAACTAGCCAATTAATACAGATTTTAAGAAAAGTATTAGGTATTCTTAAACAAAGTTTTATAAAATTATAATATTTGAATATTGTATAAAAATTGTACATAGCTCTTGAATTTATTAAATTTAATCTAAAAGTTCCTTTATGTGTCTACCATCATACTTAAAAATTTTGTAATGTAATTAAAAGTTTAAACGAGTCAAATTAGCCTAAACATTAAGAGGTTGCTGCATAAAAAAAAATTCTGGACAATTGAGTTAAGCATTTTAAATAAATTAAGTGTAATTCAAAAAATCATAAAATTTGTTCTAGTGGTTCCTAAGCATGTGTAGTTTCATATAAAATTAGAATTTAATAAATTATTTATCTAGATTAAATTAAATAAAAATTGATTTGGGTTTTTTCATGTTAACCTATACATACGGATATATATTCATATGAAGCTCCTTGCTCTGGTTTATATCCAACTACAAGTTTCATATTCAAGTTATTTTTTTTTTTTTTGTCATTCTATTCATTTATAGGCTGTATTATAGTAAACTATGTGTATAATTGTACATGCAAAGGCCAAATTAAGTATATTGGATCATAAATTATAATCCAATTTGATGATTAGGTCTTAAATTTCAAATATTTACTATACTCTTTAGTATAAATTAGGTAAGTGCTAAAATTCAAATTAAATTCTCAAGTTAGTATAAAACATAAATTGAAAGTACAAAACATATTCTAAAATGTTTGTCACTTTGCCTTAATTAAATTTTTGGTGTTAAATTTCACAAATACGAAAAAATTTGATCCTCGAAAATTGTCAGAATTGAAAATTTTCAAGCTTCTCAACTCCTCTTCTTTACTCCTAATTTTACTGCCAAATTTTAACTAGTTTTTAAAATTTTATGGTGCTCTCAACCCACCGCACTTTCCTATTTTATTCTATACTTTCATTCGATCCCAACAAGTCCTCAATTTATAGTAAAAAAATTATCAGCTTCTTTCCCAACCACCCTTACAACCTCCACCTTCTTTTACCAAAAGTTAATTAAGCTTGTCAAAATTGGTAAACTGTGTTGAAAATTGCAAAAGTAGGGAAGTAGAGTGTGAAATTTTCATCTAACAAGGCATGAGAAAAATTTAATTCAGTTGAATTTGAGGGAAGAGATTCACATGGATGAGTTTAAATTCTCATCCTATAACTTGGTGTGAAGATGGGTCGAGAAGATAGATTTTTGGGTATAATTAGTATCCATAAATTATGGGTTTGAGTCATTTAAATTGAGTAAATGGATTAGAGCTTTTTCATTTCCAGCAATTGGCATTTCATATTATTCTATCTGTTAATTTCAATTATGAATGAAATATTAAATCTAAAGTTAAGAAATAAATTCTACCAAAAAAATTTCTTTTAAGTGAATTTCTAACTTGTGTAAAAATTTTAATTCTTATTAAAATTTTAATCAACACCATGAATAAATACTATTAATAGTCAGATAATTAAATAAAATTTATTTATAAAATTTAAAATTTCTCAAATATTTCATTAACTTAATTTACATGTATAAAGTTATTATGGCTGAGTTAACAGAGAAGAAAATGAGACAAGTCAAGTGTTCCAACCAAGTTAACAATCTCAATTGGGTTAGTGGGTCATTTGGGTAATAAAAAAAAAAAAAAAAGGCTTAAATTAGGTTAAAGGGTTTTGGATTGAGTTCAAAGATGAATATCCAAATTAAGTTTCAAGTGACTCCAAGTTCACACTAAATAATCTCACTAATTTAAATTTAATGTAGTTAAATTTAATTTTAGGCCTAAGCAAATTAATTATGTCTAAATTAAATTTAACTTGATCCAAATAAACAAAATTTAGCCCACAATTTAAAATTGAAAATTTTAAATTATACACAAATAATCTTGAATTAGTGTTAAGTAAAGTTATAAGTTGTTATATGTGCGATACTCAAATGTTTCATATTATGCATTTAAGTTGAACATACTATTATGTGATAGAATATGTGATTTAAATTTATATATTAATAAAAAAATATTATAAAAAAGGAAATGTTTTATATTACTTTCTTCATTTCTAGTAATTTGTGATGATTTTTGAAACAAATTTAAAAAAAATTTCAATCATTGTTTGGCTATTTTTTAGCTCAAGTTAGAAGAGCAAACGTGATAATTTAAATAAAAATTATTTCCAAAAGATATACAAAAGCAAGAAATTAAGTAATGTATTTAAGCAAATGCTAATTTTTTTTTAACCATTTTTAAGAGTCTTTTTCAAACTCCTTCCAATAATAATAGTACAATAGGTAGTGGTTACATTTATCAAGAGACAATTAAATAAAAACAAAAGATCATGTGATAATTAATTAATCTATTTAAACCAAATTAATAACAATGAGATTATATTATAAAGATTAATAATAACCAACGCAAGAGCACATTAAATGTGAAAAAAATAAATAATACTCCACATAATTAAAAGATATCAGTTATTAAATAAAACCAATAATAAAAACTTGAACTTATAGTCATAATAGTAGTGGTTTTATATTATACTTATTTAATTGGTCGGGTAAAAAACTGTTGAGTGTATTTAAGAGAGCGTTTGAAGTGTTAAAAAATAAGAAAAAATAAGAAAAATTGAGATTTGGGTTGATTTTAGGTGTTTGGTATTTAGTGTTTCAAATGAAATTTTTTTGGAGAATAATAGTAACACTTTTGGACTTTTGTGGTAAAAAGTAACAAAGAGAAACCGTGGAAACAGTTTTTTTGGGTCTATTTCTATGAATTTCTGTTAGAAGTTTTTGACTTTTGCACATTTTTGTCAAAATTGTGAGAACGGTTTTCCAAATTCATTCCATATATTCAGAAAAATTAATATAAAGTAGCGACAATAGTACTCGTTTGAAAATTTTTGACTCGAAAAATATGATTGTTAAAAAAATTTACGTATTTGGTTAACCTTTTTTTCTGATTTTTTATTTTTTTAATGAAATATTAATTATTTTTTATATGGTAAAAGTGAAAATGTATAATAGAGAGTTTTAGTGATTTATAGAGATTATTAGAGATTTATTTTGTTTTTTGTAATTTGATGGCACACTAAACATATGATAAAAAAGTAAAATGATTTTTTCAGCTAATAGATAATAAGTTTTAACGATGGTGCTATTAAATTATGCTTTTAAAATTCTTTGAAACTATAAAAATATAATAAAAATAATGATAATCTATATATTTGAATGAAATAAATTGATAATCACACTAACGAAAAATAAAATAAAAACTTGACACAATCACTTTAGAGATGAAATGGAATAAACAATGAAAAATTATATCTTTTATATTTGAATCAATAAATTAAAAATATTGAGATGTTTACATAATAAAAAACTCTACTGACAATCTATTACATTAACTATTATAAATGTTATATATATATATATAGATACATGTATATAGTATGTTTATATCTTGAAGGTTATAGATAGAAGGAGAAATAAACCTGCCGAGTAAGGTTTTAAATTGAAAGGAAACGACATCAATGTTGAAAATTTATCAATAATATATGTAAACACAATAAATGCACAAAATTAAATCTTTAAAAGAGTACGCATAATAAAAAAATTAATTTAGAAAACATAATTGTTGATAGTTAATAAAAAAAATATGATTTTCACATAAATAAGTTAATTCATACTCTTAAAAACAAAAAAATTATTTACAAACATAAACAAAGAAATTGGAAATGCAGTTAGTTTGAAACTCATTAAAACATACTTAATTACCGAGAATGTTTAGTACAACAAATTTTGTTAAAAAATTTTAAAAATTTTTAAAAGTTTGTCTCAGTATAAATTACGAATTTACAATTTATTTCATTTTATCAAATCAAATGCCTCCTAAATATCTTTATACAATTTAGTTATTTTGTAAACTTATAAAATCAAAGTATTACCAACTTACATAATTTTTTTTTTTAAATTAATCTAGAACTCAATTTAGGTAAAATAAATTATAGTATTAAGTGATAAGTAACAAAATTAAATATTTCAATCATTTTATAAAAATTTGTATAATATTTGAATAAAGATTTTATCATTAAGTTCATGTCAAATATTATTATTTTTAATAATATCCCATTTGAATAAAAAATTAAATTCATATGATATTCTAAAAATATTATTATTTTTAATATTAATCAATGATATTTTACAAACGAAATCATTAAGTGCGCTAAAAATATTATTATCTAACAGTACACAACTTAAATAAAAATCTCAATTGATATATAATAATATTTCAAAATTATTGTTATTTTTAAATTATAATATTAAGTGATAAGTAGAATTTAATTTAAATAACTATAATATTTATTGAGAAGTGCTATTTAATAAGTATTAATTAATAAAATTAAATATTTTGACAGGTCGTGTCAAAATTATTAAACGTAATTAAAAAATAGGTGACGTAGTAATATTTTTTAATATATGTATAATATGATATAGTGGATTTTATTTATTTGTAATTGATTATTTGCAGATACTAGACAGTATAATTTTGATAAAATAATACTTAACAAATTAATAATTTGAATTAAATAATATTTTCGATCTGTCTCGATTAAAGACTACTGTGTTAAATTAATAATTAGCTGAATTTAACCCAAAAAAAAAAAATCTTTGATTTTTATTTTAGCTTTGGAATTTTTATTATGGACAACAACGCAGAGAATCAACGAGTTTTCTTGTAAGAGGGTGCGTTTTTTTCTCCTCTGTCACTGTCGTCCCCCAAAGCAAGTAAGTCCAATAAACAGGGAGCGGTGGAGCCTCTTTACTGCCCCAAGCCACTCTCAACCCTTCCCATCTCAGCTTCAACCAGGTTCCAAGCAAGCTTCTCTCTCTCTCTCTCTCTCTCTCTCGATATCTCTTTATATATGTATGTATATATTGTATTCTTACTGGGGGTGATTTTTTAGATACAGTTGACAGATTTGATTGCCGCAGCTGTTGTTTCTTTCTGGGTTATGGACAATAGAATCCCACCAGGTAGCTACTTCCAGTACTCCCCAACAGGAGTCCATGGTTCTCTCCATAGGTCATCTTCTCTTCCTTTAGATCATGAAAGGTCAGTCTCACCTTTCTATATATAATCCAAATCTTATCTACTTGTTTTATTCCTTCCTATGTGAATCCATATCCATCAAGAACTCTGCATAAATACCCTCCTATATGTTTTGATTGGGATCTCCATGGCATGGTCTATTATGATTTTTTTATTGGGTTTCAATCTACTTCTTCTACGCAGTTTCATCTGTTACTGTTCTATTACTTCTACTTCACTTGGCAATCTGTGTATTGAGCATTGCAAGCTTTCGAAATCTATGATTTGATTGTATTACACATGGGACTGTGCAGTTCCTTTGGGAAAAAAGTATTGTTAGATTTCAAACATCTTCATTGTTAAGTTCGTATCACATAATTGCCCAGGTTACGCGTGAAATAGAACTCAAGGCCATACACACAATAGCTATAATATATCACCTTTTATTTTATTTTATTTTTATCCCTTTTAGGTGTCACCATGTTAAATTTTATCTTGGAGGGAAAATCAATAAAGAATCTCTTAGTGTGTTTACTGGTAATTTTTGGCTCCAATTATTACTTATAACGATATTGGTCCTATTTTTATGTTGCACTTGCTAATGGATCTCTGATTATTTTCTGGTATGTGCTTTTAATTTGGCATTATTCCGTAGATCTAACTGTGTATTTAAACTAGGATATTTAAGAAAAATAACTAACAATGTACTTAACTTCAAAATATTTAGTTATTTAACCTTAAGCATGCCTGCTAATTTTGTTATTTAATCAAGTATTTGAAAGATCATTTATTTTCATGATAAGCACTTATTCTCTTTTATGAAGTCAAAATATTTAGTTATTTAATCTTAAGCATACCTTCTTTCAATCTTAACATTAATTTTGTTATTTAATCAAGTGTTTGAAAGATCATTTATTTTTATTATAAGTACTTATTCTCTTTATGAAGTGTGTTAAGTGTGTTGAGTTTATAGCATTTGATTTGATTGTTACAACACTGGCAGATATTTGGCAGAATTGTTAGCAGAGCGTCAAAAAATGGCGCCATTTATCCAAATTCTCCCATTATGCAGCAGGCTTCTAAATCAAGGTATTAAATTTTCTAGCTAGTGGATGCTGCAATGACTAATGTGCCCTACGACCTGTCTCTAGTAAAACAAAGACCAAGCATCTTGGAATATGGTAGAGCAAATTTCACACAATTTATTAATTTATGCTTTCATAAAATTCAACTATATTGACAATTTTTGAAAATGGATGCGTGTCTGAGCATGAAATCTAATCAAGGCCCAAGCATGCTTTGTAAAATTGATGTTATTCAATTTTTTATGAAGAAAGAAAATGTGGAGATACTTTCGAACGTGATTTGAAATAACCCTTTAATTTTCAATAAATGAACCATAGAAAATGACAATTAAAGGAACCCATCAATTTGATGGATAATTTCAATGGAAAATCAAGATTCATACTTTTTTCTGAATGTGTACATGTCCATCATCTCACCTAAAATGTCAAATTGTTAGACAGAGGGGTGATTTTATTACTTATATTATTAATTTATGCTCAACTACTCCCTCAAATATGAATAGAGTTATTTCTTGAGCTGCCCTAATGTGTGCAACTATTGATTATTAAGTTAGTGGTGAGATTTGAACTCAATATTTTTGCTTGTTCTGTTACCATGTTGTATTGTTAGCTACTTGTTCACCTAAAAACTCAACAAGTGTCGAGAATTTACCTTGTTGCTTATGTAAAAAGCTATCAACCACCTTTGTTGCCCACTTACTATATATGAGTTTTTTGGGGGGGGGGGGGGAGATCCAGATGTACATTCTTTTTTGTCCTTAATAGAGAACATGGTGATTTAGTTTGATGTTATGTTGGCATGGTTCTTTGTCTAGAGTTGTATCCCTTGATAGCTCTTTCAATCAAGTAAAATCTACTTATTAAAATAAGTGTCCTCAAATTTCTGGATATGCTCTGTCAAAACTTAAAAAACTTAAACTGAACTTAAGCATAAGTATGCTTTTGTGGCTACAGCGGAGAATTGTATTGCTGTCGGATGGTGTAGCAAGCTGCTGCCTCTTCTTCTTCTTCTCCTCTCTATATCTATATCTATCTCTCTCTTCCCCCCTTTCTCTCTCTCAAGTGAGAACCATAAGGCAATAAATGGGGGTTTTGGGATTGGTCTTCTGACAGCACACGAAATGTAGTGCTATAAATAGATAGCAGGATCGAAGGACAAGAGTATTAGGTTGGTTTTCGTGGCATGACATTATCCTCCAGAATAAGGCAAAACTTGGAAATTGATAACTGGTGGGTTAAAAGGATAATGAGTGGAGATAAGAGTATGGAATTGTTTAGCTTAGCATGATGATGCGCTTTCTCTATATCATGTTTGCAAATAACCTCACTTTCTGCTTTTCAATCTAGCATCCAGCACTTCATTAGTCACTAATGTCAAGGGTTTAGTGACTGTTCACAAAGGCATTTTGAGACTCAAACACAATTCGCTTAATAATTTTCTTCAATCCCAAGGTCAACACCTTGACAATTAGCTTGTACAAACATTCCACCAAGCTAATGGACTTGAAATCGTAAATGTCCATTGCGCATCCTTAGGAATTGAAGCTCCTAAAAGAGGCATTGAGACTTCTCTCAAACCTCTAGTTTCCAAAAAATATATAAAAACATTCGCTTGTCAAACCTCTAGTTTCCAAAAAATATAGAAAAACATTTGTGAAATCCTCCTTTACACATCGTAACAACTAAGGAAAAATGCCAAAGACATCCCATCTGGTCTTGTGGCCTGGTCTCCATTCATTAATTTTAGAGCGACTCACACCTCCTTGTCCAGCAATCAGCATCATGCTATCGTCGTGGAAAAGTGTATGTAATTCCAACCCATCTAGATTAGGCCTCCTTTGCTTTTCTCAGTACATAGATTTGAGTAGAAATCCACAATTCCATTCCGAGCCTCCTCCTCTCTATTGATCAACCTACCATTTTGTTAATGTGATTGAATTGCCAATGAGTGTTAGCTGTTAGCCATCCTACACTCGCGCGCTCGCGCGGGGCGTGCACACACAAAAAAAAAAAAAAAAAAAAAAAAAAAAAAAAAAAGATCAAAATTTTGTGTTCCTATCCCCTTGTTTGCCAAAGGACCCTACACTTCTGATACTAACTTACTTCTCCATCTCAGCCATCTTATGGGCCTTTCTCCTCTGAACCTCAACTTCTAAAATACCTCCATTTTCTTCATTCTGATCCAGATCTGAAATTTCATTAATGAGCCTGTTTTTCATTGTCCCAGTCCTTCCAAAAGCTCCTTCGTCCATACCTTTAAGTCTGCTTTGAGTCTATTCAATTTGGTGGCAAAAACGAAGCTTGGATGATACAATGTTTTTGCTGTGCCACTTTTGATGGATGACATAATCTTTTTATAGAAATGCGGCGGGATGTACAACAAAAGCGTTTAATTAGAAGGGATGCGGCCAACATGCCTTTCCTTACCATTTGAGATACGGCTTTCACACACACACACAAATTGATGTAGGACGAGTGTGGAGAACACTTGGATGTAGGGTTGCAGTAAAAAGTAGGCCTTTAGATACCAATTGCCTCTAGATGCTAATTATATTCAGTTTTTGTGGCTAATGGTTGGAAAACTTTATAGAGTTTTAATGGTTAGAAGAGTTGTTTTAAGGGTTAGATAATTTAATTAAACATGGGAAAACAAACTATTGGATTATTCTAGGACTATGAACCGCACTCAAGATACTGATTGTTGAATCTGCCAAACTTCACATTACACAACAGAAAACATTGCTGATAACCTGTTTGTTACCAAATTATAACTGATTACTACCCTTTAATGCCAAATATTGGATGACATTTGGTTGATGGCTGGTTTTCCTTGGAAATACTTTGTAGTGAGTCGTATCATAACTTCGTTGGGCAATTCTGACCTGTATCATGGGTTTTCTTTGGTTATCTGCACCATTAAGTTAGCAGTTTCTGTTGGAAACTAAAATTTACTTGGAAAATGCTTCTTTGTAAGGACAATATTGTCAACAGTAGTTTCTCAAAATCCACACAACATACTAAAATGTCTTCTTGGTTCTTTCATCTCAATGCAGAAATCATGCGGACGTCAAGATTGATATCCAATCAGAGTTTTGTTGATCAAGAAAGAATTGGGCATGAGCATCCATTTAGGTCACTAGGTCAACAAGCAAATGGTGGACCCATGGATTTGGAGCGGTGGTCTGCGGTGCAAACAGCGGTAATGGAATTGTATCTTTTGTGGAGTTCCATTGTCTATGCTATTTTTAAACTTAACATAGTTAATTTGTTTAGAAATGGATAGCATCATAACAACTGCTATTATTGGATCATAATCAATTCGGGTTCAAAATTTGTGTCAATTTGTGTTGATTCGTAACTATACTTGAATATTTTAAAATTTAATGAATTTCTGTTGTCTATGCTATTTTTGATCTTAGCATAGTTAATTGGCTTAGAATTGGATAGCATCATAACAACTGGTATTGTGTTATAATCAATTCGGATTCATAATTCATGTCGATTTGTGTTGATTCGTGTTTATATTCGAACATTTTAAAATTTAATGAATGTAGTAAATAATTAATTTGTTTCAAAATTAGATCAAATAGTGTCAATTTCGAGTTAACGTATTCGTGTTGTCTCATGTTTTCTCTCAGTCGTGTTTGGGACGTTTTATTGTGTCTAATATTGCCTCCTCTAACTATCTAGATTTGCTAGTGGTGGGGTGGTAAGCAATAAGTTAGTCTGAAGAGCTGCTCTAAACATGAGTCATGGTCGATTAGCTAGCAAATCTTTTCACGTGAATGGGGTAACAATAGATATAGAAGAATATAGAAAAAGCAAGGGGGGATATAGAATAATCGAAAGGGGGACAGGATATGTTCGTGTCATTGTTCTCTTTGAGGAAGAAATGCGATGGCTGCAGCAGAAAAGCTCCTTGAATCTATGGAATGGCAAAGGTCATCGTCAAATTGGGTGTTTCAGAGGAGGGGCTAGAACCCTTATTTGTTCAATATTCTCCGATGGATTTAGGAGGAATCTCGAGCTGCGCTTGTTTGCTCCTTATGGTAGAAGACAGGTGAGGATTCCTGAGTATTCTTATGGATTTGGATGGCAGTTTTTTTCTGGACTGATAAGGGAGCTCATTCCAGAGGTAGGTAGGCAAGTGTTTAAGAAGATGAAACAGCAAGGAAAGTGGGATTTGCAGGGGAGGCAGTTGGATACTGGAAGATCAGACCCTTTTAGAGCCTCTAATGAGGCTTTATCTTATGCTAAGGTGGCTGCTATTCCAAGCTGGAAGCTTGCAAACATTGGAAGCTATGTTTGCAATGATCTGGTCATGGTAAATTATGTGGAGGCTGTTGAGAATAGTATGTTATTGAAGAGGTGTTTGGTGGGAAGATTGGGTGGTCCTGGAGAGGCTAGGATGGATATTGATGGCCTTTCTTCATGGATAAATAAGAAATGGAAAGTCCCAGGTGGTGTGGAAGTCAAGAAGCTTGATGAAGAGAGATTTTTGTTTATTTTCCCTTCAACGCTGACAGCTGATAAGTTCAAGGGGGAGAAGACCGTTATTAATGGGGAAATCCTTTGGCTTGATGACTGGCATAGTTGGTGTGGATGTTCGAGGAAAGGATGGGAGGATAAATCTGTTTGGGTGCAAGTTATTGGGCTGCCTGTTTTCCTGAGATGTGAAAGTGTATTGCAAAGTATTGGAAATTTCTGTGGAGGTTTTGTGGAATTAGATTGTGCTTTTAGCAATTCTGCTTGTTGGAATAAACTTAGGATTAAAGTTAAAGGAGATGGTAGAAGTGTCCCTGCATCAGTGAAGATTCTGGTGGGTCAATCAGTGTACGACTGCCCTCTTTGGGTGGAAAGAAGGCCTTGGGTTGAGTGGGCAAAGGAGTCCTGGAATCCTGCCACTTTCCGGCCACCGGAGAGAAAGAAGGTGGTGGCGCGTGGGAGTGGAAAGGTCTCTCAGCAAAGGACAAGTATTGGAAGTCGAAAAGGTAAGGAGATATTTAATAAAGGGGAAGGGAAAATGAAAAGTAAGCACACTGAATCTGGAAAGGTTCAATGGATCAGAGTGGGGGGTGATCCCTGTTCAATTAAGAGTGCTGAGGATAATTTAATGAGGGGTATTAATTCAAGGAATAAATTTGGCCCTCTCAGTGACTTAAATGTGGAGATTCCAGGTAATGAGAAGCCAAGTTCAGAAATTAATGAAGACGAAGGTATTGAAAGGTTTGTTGAGTTTTCCAGTAATAGTAATAATTGCTTTGAAGATTGTGATGATCTCTATGGGTCCAATTTAAGTGCCTGTTATGATACTTCTGTCATGGAGAATTACCTTTCTTCAGTTAGTCCAAGAACTTTGAAAGACAACGTTAAGGACTGTCCCCCAGATCCAGTTATGGAAAATCAGCTAATTCCTTATGAAGATGAAGTCCTTGTGGATCCTGATTGTTTACCGTTGGATGCTGTGGGTCCAACTGATGATTGGTTTGGAGATAAAAGATTTTTATCGTTGGAAGAGTGTGGTGAAGACCAAGACAAGATTTCCTTGTGGGTGATTAATAGAATGAAATCTTTCAAGAAGTTATTGGGGATTTCGTGTGAAGGATTTGAGGGTCAGATTATGGATTTACTACAAGAAATTGAGGAAAAGAGGAGGAAGGTTAGCAGCAGTCAAAAGAAATCTGTGAAGAACCGAAGCAAGGGAGGAATAAGGGAGTTGAAGAATTTGCAGTGTTCCATTGATTATGAAAGAAGAGAAAGGTCTAAAGCCAAGGAGGATAAGGAGGTTGGCAGTGGGGAGGGTAAATTTTCTTTGTGTGTGTAATGAATCCAAAGATTTTATGTTGGAATGTTAGGGGGTGTGGTGGAAAGGAGAAGAGAATGATAATAAGGGCTGTCTTAGTAAAGCATCATCCACATGTTGTTTGCCTCCAGGAAACGAAGTGTAGTATGTTTGATGATGGCATTGTTAGATCTCTATGGGGAGGGGGTTGGTGTAAGTGGTTGGTTTTGGAGTCAATGGGGGCCTCGG
Source organism: Pouteria glomerata (assembly GCA_035590655.1). Classification (NCBI taxonomy): domain Eukaryota; kingdom Viridiplantae; phylum Streptophyta; class Magnoliopsida; order Ericales; family Sapotaceae; genus Pouteria; species Pouteria glomerata. The sequence continues at coordinate 19,441,180 of JAVXUM010000036.1, forward strand.
GAGGAATAATTCTGATGTGGGATAGTAGGAAAATTAAGGTTCTGGATCATGAAATTGGATCTTTTTCAATTTCATGTTTGTGTCAGCATATAGAAGGTGGAGCTGTTTGGTCCTTTACTGGTGTGTATGGACCAGTGGAGAAACATTGGAAAGCTGAGTTTCTGGAGGAAGTGGGAGCTGCTGTTTTTAGGTGGAACAAGCCTTGGTGTTTAGGGGGTGATTTCAACATGATAAGAAGCATTGAAGAGAAGTGGGAATGCAGGACAAAGTCTAAACAGATGGCTGTATTTTCTGAATTCATTGATAGTATCCAGGGTATTGATTTGCCTCTATCTGGTAGTAGGTTTACATGGAGCAATAAGTTTAGTAAGTCTAGAATTGACAGATTCCTGGTTTCGGCTGATTGGGAGGATCTTTTCCCAAATGTTCTTCAAAAAACACTTCCAAGGTTGGCGTCGGATCATTTTCCTCTTTTGTTAGATGGGGGGGGGGGGGAATGAGAGATGGGCCCAAACCTTTTAGGTTTGAGAACATGTGGCTGGAGGTGGATGGATTTAAGGAGTTGATAGCTGATTGGTGGGCTAAATTCACATTCAAAGGGTCTGCTAGTTACAGATTAATTCAAAAAATGAAAGCTCTTAAGGTGGAAATTAAAAAATGGAACTTAGAGGTTTTTGGAAGGATTGATCGACAGAAGTACCAGCTGGAAGATGAGATCAAAAGAATGGATTTCTTAGATGATCAGGGGGGGTTGACTGAGCAAGGGAGATCGTTAAGACAAGAAAAGATAGCTAGCCTTGTTAACATTCTGAAGATGGAAGAGATCAGTTGGAGACAAAAATCAAGGATTAGATGGCTTAAAGAAGGGGATCGCAACACAAAGTTCTTTCATAAAATGGCTTCTGCAAACAGGAGGATTAATTGGATAGATAGACTGGAAATCGATGGAAAGTTAACTGAGGAAAAAGAGGAAATCAAGAACCACATTGTGGATTTTTATAAGAATTTGTTCAGGGAAGAGGAAAGCTGGAGACCAATGGTTGATGGGTTGGTTTTTTCTCAGATCAGTAACACTGCTGCTGCTAGCATTGAAGTTCCTTTTTCCGAAGCAGAGGTTTATCAATCGTTGATAGAATTGAGTGGTGATAAAGCTCCTGGTCCAGATGGCTGGACCATGGCTTTCTTTCAGTCTTGCTGGAGCATTTTAAAGACTGATGTTCTGGCAGTCTTCGAGGACTTCTATGAAAGATGCAGTTTTGGGAGAAGTTTAAATGCTACATTCTTGGCTCTAATCCCTAAGAAGATTGGTGCAGTGGAATTGAAAGACTTTAGGCCTATTAGCTTGGTGGGATCAGTTTATAAATTGTTAGCTAAAGTTCTTGCTAATAGGATAAAGAAGGTTATGGGAAGCTTAATTTCTGAGTCTCAGCATGCTTTTGTTAAAGGTAGGCAAATTTTGGATGCTGTGCTCATTGCAAATGAGGTCATCAACACAAAAACTAAAGGTAAGGGCACTGGACTGATATGCAAGCTGGACATTGAAAAGGCTTACGATCATGTAAACTGGAATTTTCTTTTGTATTTGCTGAGAAGGATGGGGTTTGGGGGAAGGTGGTGCAATTGGATTAGTTGGTGCATTTCTTCGGTCAGCTACTCTGTGCTAATCAATGGGTCTCCTGCAGGTTTCTTTAATTCCTCTCGTGGGCTGAGGCAAGGTGATCCATTATCACCTTTTCTTTTCATTATTGTAATGGAAGTTCTAAGTAA
>JAVXUM010000036.1:19494648-19508444 GCA_035590655.1 Pouteria glomerata
TTGGTGTGATGCTAAAGAGTCCTAGGTGTGATGCCTAGACCCATCCTTCTCTAATCTCTTCTCTTCTTCATACAAACACTATTCACTTTCACCGTTCATAGTCCCAAATAGCCCTAGTTTCAAGTAATTCTAGCATTATTAATCCTCTTCCAGAATCTGTTCTGCATCAGTCTATTTGTATTCGTGCACCATGTTTAGTTTAGTTTATTTGTCTCCCTAGTCCCTGTACTAGTTAGGGTCACATTTGAGGGAGAATGTTAAGCCAGCTTGATATACAATGTTAGGCCTATTTCTTAATAGTGACTTAACATGGTATTAGAGCAAGGAAAAATCACGAGTTTGAACTTCACGGCTAACTTGATAGATAATTACTGCTTGTGTTTGGCCCTGTGAAAAATAAGCATGGCCGCACATGAAGGGGCGTGTTGAGATTCTAAAATAATAAGTATCAAAGTTGTGCCCTTCCCAAACAACTTAAGCATTTAGATGAGTTGTTGGCTAACTGGTTTAACAAAAACCACACCCTTTTACCTTCCTGGACTTGTGATCAAGTATTGTATGTGCATCGATTTATGTTTTATCTTGGTGTCTTTAGGTCCCTAGCTTCGCTTTGTTTACAGAGCATTACCCATAGGTTTATTAGGTTATTTGAACACTATCTTATCAACATAATATCAAAGGGGATAAAAGAATTGTAAATTGAATGAAGGCTTTTTCTGAAAGCCCTAATTAGACCATCCCTACGTAGTCATTTTGCAAAGTCATTATGTCAATTCACTGACGCACTGTAACTCAAGATGACTTACTTGTTCTATTCTCTAGGCCTCCTGTTATTTACTGTTGTTGGATTTTTATCCAATGGAACTTTTGTGTCCCATTCTTTCTGTAGTCTTACAGATTTACTACCTGCATAATTACATTTAGAACTTCTGCTATGAAGTAGTTTTCTTTTGAATAACTATTATTATTAGTTTTAGTTGTTGTTGTCATCGTCATCATCACTGAAAGCACATGAATTAGTACTTTTTTTTTTTTTCTGTTATGCTGTTACTCAAACTAAAATTTAAACAATTGCTGATTGTTTTAAGTATTTGTAAAAATACTATTAGTTAAAAAAACACTATTTGAAATAGCGTCTTTCAAAACGTTGTTTGAAATAGCATTTTTAAAAGACGCTATTTCAAATACCATTTTTTACTGTGGCTTATCTAAATTTGTGTTGTAACATTCTAAATTCTTGTCCAAACTCTTAAACTCCATAATTTTCATCTAAATTTGTACTGTAATATTCTAAGACTCTTGTCCAAACTCCTTAAACTTCATTCTAGACTTCCATTCAAATTCTTAAATTCCATAATTTTTACTTGTCTAAGCGTAATTAAACGAATAAGCCTGATAAAACAAGGAGTTCTAATAACCCTTAAACTATAGCCTAGATGGTAAAAAAACCTTATGAGAATTCTTATACTCTATTCTAGATTTAGAATCATGACAAGTGTTATCCTAATTATAAATTATGTAGATTTAGGACCACATCTGAATTATATGTAGATTTAGAATCCTGTCTTAGTTATAACTCTTCAAAATGTGACTCTGAATAAAAGATAAGTTTCAAATAAAATACGTATGTATATAACAAATCAATTGTATAAATGAATATTTTAAAAATATATATATATATATATTTTTGTTATGCTGTTACTCAGCCTAAAATTTAAACGAATGCTCATGTTTTTTAAATTTTGTTAGTTAAAAAAAATGCTATTTGACTTGTCTAAATTTGTACCGTAACATTCTAGACTTTTATTCAAACACTAAAAAACTTCATAATCTTCATCTAAATTTGCAATGTAACATTCTGGGCTTTTGAAAGTCCAATCTATACTCCTATTCAAACTCTTAAATTCCATAATCTTCTACTTGTCTAAACATAATAAAATGTCTAAACCCAATAAAATAAGAAGTTCTAAAAATCGTTATACTTTATTCTGGATGATAAAATATCTTCTAAGAACTCTTAAGCTTTATTCTAGATGGAAAAAAAAAAATTATAAAACATTTAAATGTGATGAAACAACTAGTTCTATACTACTATTCAATGTTGAAACCTTAAAATCCGTAGACAAAACATTCAACCTAATAATATTCCACCAATATTCAACTCCATAATATTCCACCACTGTTATATTTTTTCCGATCATATTCAATGTTGAACTCTTAATTTCCATCCCACACTCTCTCTATGGCATGTTAGTTGTGGGATTTGCTCACGGTGCTTGCTGCTTGTACTGAAATTCTACAATAGCTTTCACCAACCCTTTTGGCAAACATTCTTTGCAGTTTGGTAGGATTTGTCCAATTTTTTTTTTTTTTTGGTAAGTAGGATTTGTCCAATTTGTTCCACATGATTTTGAAAGTGGAAACATTATATGTTGTTTTAGGAAGTATATGCCTGTAGGTCACTCTGATTTGATTAGCTTAACCTTTATGGATCTGATAGTTATGCTCTAGAAAGGATTGTATTTTATATTCTTAGCTGATGTACATGTGTATTTCTTTTTTTTGTTGCAATTATAAAATGTTCCATATGATCTTAAAATATCAACATGGTTGTATCAATGTCTTAGTATGTGGTGTTGCCGTAAAAGCTACATAATACTTCTGACTATGCTATGAGGTAAAACTTTATGTAGCTTATAATACTGACTTTCTAGCTTAGTTGACCATTGCATGTGAAGAACTAGGCACTTTTCAACAAACTTGTATTGTCAATATTAAATGTTCTGCAATAGTATAGGCTTAATTTTTCAATAGGTTTCCTATGAAATTAAAATGGCATGTGAGATGTTATGTGACTGGTAGAAGCTGACATATTATTCTGTGGATTATTCACTCAGATTTCTAATTTATGGTGATGTCTTTTCTTATTTTGGATGCAGATATGCAGAGCACTTGCGTATATTCATAATTGTATTGGCATTTGTCACCGTGACATCAAGCCTCAGAATTTACTTGTAAGATTCTTTTTTGAAACCATGCATTTATTGTAACTTTTTGTTCATCACTGGTTGCAATATGAAATATGCATATTCTAATTGTTTACTGTAAGAAATGAAAATGTGCATAGTATCTTACACTAGTTGCATTGTGCAGGGTCAAAACCATTTCCAACTTTCTGTATGAGGGAAGTTCTAATATCCCTTCTTATAGTTGACAGTAGTGGTCTTCCTGATGATTCTGGCTAGAATGGAACCTCTTTTTTTTTATAAAAACTTTAAGACTGGTGAAATGTCCAAATCGACCCCACTTAAAACTATTATAAGAAACTATTTGAGTTGGGATTATCGTGTCTAATAAAATGAGCAAAGAAAATTGTTGTGGCCCTGTTGGAGGGGGTGTTAGCATGTCCCTATCTATGTAGTTTGTTAATTTGGCATTGTTAATGATGTATTTGAAAATATTCGATCAACTTTTACTACTAAAATGAAGTAACTATTGTTAGAATATAGGCAATATCTTTAATTTATTTTATTATTTATTATTGTGTTACCTTGTTGTAACGGGTTTGGATTTAATTTCTATTTTCCTATTAGGTTGTAATTTCCTTATTTCTCTGTAATGATCGCTCTATAAATACAATGACTGAGAAGAGAGAAAATTAATCTTCCTCATTCTCTTTTTCAACTTGGTATCAGAGTATATTGATTCCAAGAAAAAAAAAAAAAAAAAGGTGTTACAGAAACCCTAGCGCAGGTCAGCGGCGGCACCATCACCCTAGATCTTCTGTTGCTCATCTCCGGTCATCGGAATATGTGTCCAACCACCTCCAGAGGATCGCCTGTCGCCGGCAACCACCACCAGCCTGAGATCGTTGCCAAAAAATACCGGATGCGACCACAGGTGCCAGTCACTTCCTCGGTTGTAAACCCCACGCGCCTGGGAGTTTTCCCAAGGGTCTCCGGTATCTCTTGAGGGCAGTCGCCTGATGTAGGCGAGCCCCTTTGTGAACTCGAGCTAATGATGTGAAGAAGCAGTCGCCACAGTCGCCCCTTGCTATTACTCGATCACTGGACGATCGTCAGACTTCGTTTGTCTTTGCCTTTGCTGTTATATGGTCGCTGGGCTTTGTCTGTCTTTGTCCAGCCATCTCCTTGTGGTATCGTGTGTCACTAGATTGCTTGCTTCTCGTTTTTTTTTTTGGGTTAGTTGTTTTTGATTTGGACAACTTCAATTTTTTGTAACAGTGGGGTTTATTCTTTTTTTCCTGTCTGATTTCTGGGAGGCTGTGCTAGCAAATTTTTAGAAGTATACCATTGTTGGTTATTAATAATTATGTCCAAGCTAGGCAATATAGAGTCTATCCCCATCATGTCTCAATCTATGTTTCTCATAACTGACGATGTTCCTCGTTCTATCATGCCCAAGAAGTTAAATGGCATGAATTATTTGGGTTGGGTGCATGCCGTGAAAACCTTTCCTCGAGGAAAAGATAAATTGTGGTATATTATTGATAACCTATCTCCTTCTACTGATCCTCAATACAATTGTTATGAGATTGCTATGGCACAGTTTGGAGGACTCGGTTGCCACCACTGTTGAGTTTTATGATTGATCTAAAAATATATGGGATTGTCTTGCAGAATCTTACTCATAGAAGAGCAATATTTCTAGAGTTTATGAGCTGTATGAGCAGATGTTTTCTGCAAAACAAGGGGAGAGATCTTTGTCTAATTTTTACAGTCATGGCACAGTAGAAGAAATATTAGGAGGAATTTATGATTGCCAATTCCTTATCTGGCCTTAATCCATCTTTTCGAGGATTTTAAGATCAAATTTTAGCAAGTGAAACCTTGCCTACTGTTGCTAGTGCTGATACCCCTATAAAAAGATCCTCCTTGGGTAGTCATCCAACCACGGCTAATGAGCCATCCTCACCATGTATTGATTCTTCTGCCCTTATTAGTCGTGGAGGCTCCTCCTATGGTGCTTCTCGTGGCACTCGTAATAGACGAAACTCTCGAGGTGGTGTTAGAGGTGGGCATTCTTCTAGTGGAAGAGGTGACTGCAAGTGCGTTTTTTGTGGTAGCACCAATCATACTGAGCCTTATTGTTTGAAGAAGTATGGGAAACCTGAGCAAGCACACCATGTTCTGATCGGGTAACTGCTGATAGTTCATCTTCGACTCTCCAGGTGAACCCTTTTCTGATGTGAGTCATTATAGACGTCTTGTGGGAAAACTTATTTCTCTCATTGTTACTCATCCTGATATTACCTATACCATGGGAGTGGTCAGCCAATTCATGCACAGTCCTCGTTATCCGCATTATGAGGCTATTTGTCTAATTCTTCACTATCTTAAGCAGTTCCCAGCTCGTGGTCTTCTCTATCGGCCTTGTTCATCTTTATATATTATTGGTTATAGTAATGCAGATTGGGCTAGAAGTCGGACTTATTGACGTTCAACTTCAGGCTATTATACCTTTGTTGGTGGTAATTTGATTACATGGCGGAGTAAGAAATAACAAGTTGTGGCTCGCTCAAGTGCTGAGACTGAGTACTGTGCTATGGCCCATATTGCCTTAGAGATGCTCTGGATTCGATCTCTTTTAAATCTTGACCTAGAATTACGATTTAATAGAAATTAGAAAGCTGAAGTTTAGTTTAGAGGTTGTTATCTAGGAAATTACTCATGTATTGTTTGATTTTCCTAGTTTCTTTGAATCATATTTGTCAAAGAAGTTAGTAATGGTTTTTGCTTATTCTGTTGAGGCTTGAGAGTGATAAAAAAGGAAGCTGAAAAGATACAACTTTATGAATCCAGATGGGTTGTTATGGCCAAATGATGCTTTAGGATAAGGACCTTTTGAGCTGACTCTCCGTAGGCTGGCTTGATCTATGGAGTTGCTGGTGATGTGTGCATTCATAGGATTAGTCTCGGTCCTTAAACATTTATATGACTCAGTAGGGTTACCACCACCCACAACAAAAGGATAGACCATGCAGAAGACTTTGTTGGATAATGTTGAAAGAAACTTTGATGGAATAGGATACCAAACAATAAAGTCATGGAATGACTACTGATTGCTGAAATTTTGGCTAAAGGAGAAATAACAAAATTGATGTTTTGAATGGACAATATAATTCCTAGTGTCAGGTGAAAGGAGGGAGGAAAAGAATTGTTGCCACATAACATGTCCTTTTTTCTTTCTTTTAAATCCCAAAAGACAGCAGCCACAAAGCAAAGCTGCAGATAAAATGTAATGTGGTGCATATCTAGGTTGGAGAAAGAATGGAATTTCTATCCAAGTAAATAGGTTGCCTTTTCAGGTTTATTCCATACTGTTAGCTTGTAAATGCAACCATCATTATCTTAGCTTTAAGCATTGAATTTCTGAATTTTTGCATTTAGGTAAACCCGCATACGCATCAGCTGAAACTCTGTGATTTCGGAAGCGCAAAAGTTTTGGTAAGGTGTTCATGGAACATTACATTTATGGTTGTATCTTGTGTCTTTGCTCAACTTTAGTTGATCTATTATTTTGCATCAGGTGAAAGGAGAACCCAATGTTTCCTACATCTGTTCAAGATATTACCGTGCTCCAGAACTCATATTTGGTGCTACTGAATATACAACTGCTATAGATATATGGTCTACAGGTTGTGTTATGGCTGAATTACTCCTTGGACAGGTAGTTTAATAGTGTCATGTTGTCCAGTGAAATTTGAAGGTTTACTCCAGTTATTCAAAGTTATTCATCTGAGTCTTTGACCAAGCTTTTTACAGCCTTTGTTTCCTGGAGAGAGTGGAGTTGATCAGTTAGTTGAGATTATTAAGGTACGTTCTCATCTCATTTGTTTGCAAATTACCTGACCCCATCCATCCACCCAATAAATAAATAAATAAATAAATCATTATTTAAAGCATCAGTTTGAAATTTGAAATGCAGCTTTCACAATCTTTAGCAGAAGCAAAATTGATTGATAGTAGAGTTTTTAGAAACTCAAAACCAAAACATTAAATTTTAATTCCATTCGTTAGGCTTTTGCTTCAAATTTTTGTCATCCTAGTAATGAAATTGTTTCATAAAAAAAAATAATAATAAATAAAAAAAAAAAAAAAAAATTACTGTTTTGGCTTGACAATATTCCAAAAAATAGCTTGCATCACCTTTCAGTTATTAAAATTCTCAAAACAGAAACCTTTATGAACTGTTCCCTCTGGAGGTTAAAGGACAATTGCTGTTTACAGGTTCTGGGAACACCCACCAGGGAGGAAATAAAATGCATGAATCCCAACTATACTGAATTTAAGTTCCCGCAGATAAAACCTCATCCATGGCACAAGGTAAGTCCAATTATGTTTTTCCCTTCTTTACTCTTCATATTTTGTTTAAGACAGATTACTTTTAGAAGTTGGAAAGCTCTTTTACATTTCTTTGTAATTTAGGATGGTTGTAGGGTGGATCTGAAGCTTAACACTAATCCCTTGATTTTTTGGTACTCTTATTCATGTGTTATTATGGCCCACCTGGTGGCTTAACATATGCTTGTTGAAGACTTGTGGTTTTGACCCGAGTGTTGGACAAATTGTGCCATAATGAAGGAAATGCTTTGGAATCTAATAAGTAACTAGTTTGGGGTAACCTTGAATTATTTATTTTTTATTTTTTCCCTTTTCTGACTTCTCTTTGATCTGGTTGGGCTTAGCGATAGAAGTTGGAACCTGAAAATTTGTTGATCAAATTTTTTTGTTTTCCCCCTAAGAATTCGTAGTTTCTTTTTTTTTTTTTTTTATTTGACGTTTGATTCTTGGTAGAACTCTCGACAATGATAACCTTTAACATGAGAGGGAAGTATATTGTTCATTGGTGTTGTCTTTGTAAGATAGACAGGGAATCTATTGATCACTTATTTGTCAATTGTGGGTGACAAAGGAGTTGTGGCATTTAGCTATATCTCAGTTTGGTATGTCTTGGGTATTTCCAAGGAAGCTAGAAGGGTGTTCAAATCTTGATGTGGGAGAAAGGTGGACAAAAGCAGTAAGAAAGTGCCCTGGCTTATTATTTTTGCTTGGTATGGCTCATCTGGATGGGCGAAAAACTATGTTTTCAGAATTGAGAAGTCCCATTGTATAGGTTTGAAAGCAGGCTTTTGTCTACCTTGTTTAGTTGGTTATCTGGTGACTGAGAGCTGGATTTGCATAGCTTTTTGGCATTTATTGGGAATTTGGAGTTGCTATACAAGTTGGTGAGGAGCATTTTTTTTTTAATTGGGTGGCGTCCCCTTGATTTATTATTTGTTTAATAAATTGGCGGAGTATTTAATTATAAAAAAGAAAAAAAAAAAGGAATTGTGTTACTACCTGACAAAACAATTGGAAATGTTTTAGAAAAGTATGGAGACTGGATACAGGCAGGCAGCATTTCAGGTGCTTTGCAATGCCGTGAACTAAAGCAGGCCTAAGCATGGAAGATCTATTTGGTTCGAGTATAATGCTTTGTGAGGACAATTGAAGAGGCTCCATGGCAAACGTGGTTAGGACACCTTAAAAAACTAGGTTGGATTAGGATAGGATATAAACTGAATGCCGTTTTTAACCGACAAAAATAGAGCTATCATTAGTCTGTTTAAAGACTCCATGCGATCACAATTGAAAGCACATTGTTTATTTGCTTTGGGGTATCTTGTGCGTATAGGTGGTGCCTATAACTGAGCTCCCGATACTTGCTCGGCACCTCAACATGACCACTTGTGAGCATTGTGGATCAATGCAAATATTACTGAATTGAGATTGTGATGCCATCCTTAATTGCTTCTAATGATTTCAATATGACATTGTACTGCATGGAGATAACAAGTTTGTGATGAGAAGTAGAAAAGTTGCTCTAAAAAGCAGGTTGCTATTTTCTTGCAGCAGTGCAGAAAGCCTTCTATGGGTTGTTGCGTAAAAGTTCCTTATCATGTGGTGCATTGAAGAGATTCCATCTCCATCTGCGAAGAAAATGTCTCCAGTAATGCGTTATGTGGGTTATCAATTCCCTATGAGATCTACTTTAGTCTTGAAGCAAGGCTTCGTTTTTGTCTTCCAAGGGGTCTCATGTCCACTTCATCCACAAAGGATCATCAAGGACTGATGGCTTGATGACTAGAGTTGGGGATCCTTTGGAGCCGCCTGTATCAATCTAGAAAAAGACACTACTTGACTATCCTACCATATGTACTCACCTGTATTAAATGACCATAATTTTCGTAATGCCTAAGTAGACAGCGCCATTACTTGACCAGACCCTCATCTTTTAAGCTTTTGTAGCTTGATCCTTTTCCTATAAATACCCTCCACCATCAACCTTACTTGACACACTGCTGTGCTCTCTCTCTCTCTCTTTTTTTCCAAGCTGCCTCAACTCTCACCCTGCTTTCCTTCAGTGACTTAAGACAGCTGGAACCTCCAGTTCGATCCTGACCATCCACTGCATAAAATGAATTGCATGAGAAATAGGCTTTCTTCTCATCATGATGCTGGATTCTTGGGTCAAAAATATCAGTTTGATAGACAATGGGTAGGAGCAACCGCTAACCAAAATGAGCAGAATTCTAGCACATCTTCAATACCTTGGAAACATGCAGCAGTCAGACATGATGTTTGGTGTGAGTAAACCTTGCTGAAGGTTTCTTTTCCTTCTCTTGCTGGGATGGCAATTGGGCAGATGCTTTGATGCCAGGCATCTTCGAGATTGTGAGAGGGCAATTGAGCTGTGCTTTATAGGCAACCCATGAGGAGCATATTTAGGCATTAAGCAGGATAGAGGGTGAAACAGTGAAACTGCATAGGGAACCTCGTAAACTGGAAAATTTAAGGTAAGACATTTTCAAATAGTTTTGATTGGTTCCTCTATCTTCTTGATCAGTTTGAAAGGAATTTGAAGGCTAAGACCCCTTTAAGGTGGCATTATTTGGACTGGAGGTGGCTCATGTTCATCGGGCTTGCTCTGTTGTCAATCCACCCAGATGAATAAGGAAATCCAGCTCAGCCTCCTTGATTAAAGGGGCTTTGATCCACCTCATTATATATAGATTTGAAATTACCAGACAAGAATCGGTTTATCTTTGAAGGAGTTTTGTCCCTCGTTTGCCCATCCATCTCCAGGTACAAGCAATGATCTTTTGAATGCTGCAGTTATCTAACCCCTTGGAAGGTAAGCTACTTCTTGATTTGTCCGACTCTTCCGACCTATTCCCTGCAACTTCCTGCCTCTTTCATTGCAAGGGTGCTAGGTTATACGAGAAAACCCTAATGGATATAATTTGATTAAAGAAACAAACTCCCTTCTAATTGGTCTTGCTTCTCTGAGAAGGTGGGAGAAGTTGAAATCCCATATGAAATTTTTATAATCCTCCTACGTTTATTTCACAATGAAGTAAATAGATAAATAGGCTAATAAAAGATCTTCTGCTTTTCCTTAAATTCGAGGGATTTTAAGTTCAATAAATCATTAAGCTGAATCCTCCCAAGTGTTCAGTGCACACACTTTCGTATATTTCTCCTTTGTCCCCCAATATGAAAGTTTTCATTGGATTTACAACTTCTTTTTGCATTTGCCTTTTGATAAGAAATCCCTTTGGATGTCAGATTAAATTTGACTTTATTCTCTTTTTGTAGGTCTTCCAGAAACGTTTGCCTCCAGAGGCTGTGGACCTGGTGTGTAGGTTTTTCCAATACTCCCCCAATTTGAGATGCACTGCCGTAAGTTCTACCTTCATTGAATTTACTGCATACTTTTCATTTCTGTTGTTCCTCTTCTGTTCTTATTGACCTTTTGGGTGAGCTTAATCTACCAAGGTTTTTGTCCCTTTAGGTTCTTTTATTAATATTATTACATCACTTGCCTGAAAATAATAATAAGAAAAGAATTTACCATATTTTTGTTGTTGCACTGCAGCTGGAAGCTTGCATTCACCCTTTCTTCGATGAATTGAGAGACCCCAATACTCGCCTTCCCAACGGCCGCCCACTTCCTCCGCTCTTCAATTTCAAACCCCAAGGTAAATTTTGACTCAAATCTCTTAATCAGAAAATGTGCCATGTTATTACCGTTCTTCATTTTTTTCTCCAGCTGGTGTTTTTCAAATGCTGAGCTCCATTTACAAATTACAATTTATATTGAGATGATAATGTCAAAAGAATTAAAACTGCTTGTATAGTTGTATATAGGCCCCGTTTGGAGCTACAAAAATCTCCAAAAAATACTTTTTAACGTTCATCAATTTCCCAAAAAAAAAAATTATATCTACCATTAAAAAAATGTAACAAAACCAGCAACCATGTTGTCCCAAAAAAAAAAAATACCAAATAATAATGCACTTCCCAAAGTTTAAAACATCATGTATTGTGGTCCAAAAAAAATCCATTAGAATGGATTTTGAATTTTTTTGAAATTTTGACACAACTGTTTGAAGTTCCAAAAATCTCTAATAAAACTCCAAAAGTTTCAAATTTTCTTCAATCAAATTTCGTCGCGTGTCACTTTTACACTCACTTTTAAACACAAAAAACACCAAAAATTTTTAACACTCAACTGTCAAAAAGCCAAAAAAAAAGAAAAAAAAAATGTAAGCTTTTGGAGTTTTTTTTGCTCCTTTTTGGAGCTCCTAGCTCCTAATGCAGCCATAATCTCTCAATGCTCAAAACACAATCTTTAATCTTGAATTTCTTTCCCCACTTCTTCCTTGTTGCTTCTCGTTCATCTAAACATGCGATTTTATTCTTTTACACAGAGCTTTCGGGAATTCCACCCGAGACTATCCATCGGCTTATACCGGAGCATGCTCGAAAGCAGAATTTGTTCATGGCTTTACACTCTTAGCAGCAGGTAGCTGTTCCGTATTTTGCATCCGAAGCGTAGTTTGGTTTCATGATTATCTGTAAAATTCCTTGTCTGCGTTTTTATACGTATCACCTTCCACTTGTCCCAGCAAAAGATATGCAGATGGAATATAGTCTCGGGACAGTTACGAGGCTTGCGAGGTTTGTTTTCTTGGTGATTTTGTTGAGACTTCTACAAATGTATCATGTTCATATTTACAAGTACCCTTTGTTAACCTTTATTTAATGAGGATGTTTTGTCTTTTTTTTTTTTTTTTTAACCACGGCAAACTGTTTTCCAGTAAATAAATGCTTAAATTCTTTCGTTGATTGTGCTTTTTGGTGTCAAGTCATAAGAGAAAAGGTTGAAGAGCTGTATAATCAAAAATTTACCACGGTGCGAGACACTGGGTTGGAAATGGATCGAGTTTTATATATATATATATATCTTTATTTAAACTCGATTCGTGACTATGATGGGGTTTGAATGACAGAAAAAAATTCAAAAAACTGGTATAAAAATAACACGTGAAGAAATTCAGTTAGAGAAAATTGAAAAAATTTTAAAGCTTTTTATAAGTTTTGATGGATTTTGGTGAGCCAAATGTTCTCTGTAACGGTTTTGAATCAAGTTTGATTTGTGATTTTTTTAGAATCGAGTTTGAACTTAGAAAAATTGGGTTCGTAAGCTTACGAACTTATTTGATTTAATAGTTAAGAATTATTTTTTTTTCTTTCATTTAATGATTGGGCTTATTAACTTCTTACTTAATTTTAATTTTAGTGAATCTCACTAATATATATCTTGTAAAACGATTTAAGGATTTTAAATTTTATCATATTTTAAAAGTAGAGATCTTATATAAATCAAAAATACTAATTTAAATTTTATCGATTTCTAATAAATTGAGCCTTCTAAATTAAAATATCATAATTTGTGTTTTTTTTTTATAGTATTTATTAAAAATTAATTAGAGAAAAATAAATTAAAACACATTGAGTAGTTGTTAATGTCTAAAATTTTGAGAAAAATTAAAACGTTTGAATTATCATGATTTTTGTGATTTAAACTTTTTACTTAAGTTTCAATTATAAAAGAAATTTAATACTAATTTTGTTCAGAGTGTCTTAGTATGGGTTATTACTAGTGTATATATATTATAATATATTTATATTTTCTATTATATTTTTTATAATATTTTATTTATTATATTTTAGATTAAAATAATATTATATTGGTTTAATTGAGCTATTAGCAAGTCAATATGGAGGTTAAATATTTTTTTTATCGAGTCAAATTTGAGCATATATAAAAATTTAAATTGAATTCAAGGTAATAAAAGTAGTTTGGGACGAATTCGAGTAAAATAAAATTTAGCCTAGCTCATTTCTACCCCTATGGGACGCTAGCGTCAATTGCAACTAACCAATCTGAACTGTTGAAGATGATAGTGTTAATTCCTTCCTCAATCAAAAAAACAGAAACACCCAGCAATAAACAACTCCCAGAACCCAACCTTCAAATAGGAAAGCAAAGGCAAAACAGACCAAGAAAAACTATGAACATAAAACTGACACGCTAGGGAAAGCCAAGGCATTTCAGCTGCAAGGGAAAGAGAGCCAAAAACTGCTAAGGAGGCTTCCTTTGAGCTTTCCTCTGCAAATTGATAGGCAGCAAAAACCTTGGAGTTGTCTACAATCACAAAATCCCAAGATATTTTTAATGTGAATAAAGTTAAAAAAATTCGAAGATTTAAAAAAAAAAAAAATAGGAGTCTTTTGGTCAAATTTAACACTCCAAATATACCCTAATTTTCATCAAGCACTGTATAATTACTCTCATTCTCTCTCTATACATATGTTAGAATGAACCCCTCTATATCTATCTCTTTGTCTCTATATTAGAATGAACCAGAGAGAATAGGAACGAGG
>JAVXUM010000036.1:19508544-19521223 GCA_035590655.1 Pouteria glomerata
AAGGCCTCCTACTAGGAAGAGGTATCCACCCCCACTTATATGGAAGGCTTCGTTCTCCTCTCCAATCGATGTGGGATTGGTTAACCCGCAGGTCTCACACCATCATCAAGATAAACTTGGAAGTTATGGCCAGAAATGCGCAATCATTCATATGAAACATTCCTTTGGTTCAAAAGATAATAGATATGTCAAAGTTCATTTAGACGTTAATTTTATTCATATGAAGAGTAGAAATTCTTGCAAAAATGAACAATCATCCGACTAGAAGTTTCTTGGGTACGGGTGGTGGCATCAATTTCGTAGTAGTTGAGCAATTTTATTTGTTAAAATTTAAATTTCAACTCCTACACATATGTATTGAAATATCTTACAGTCTCCCTCGCATCTTCCATTTCCTCTCTCTTGTAAAACACTTGGAGTTTATATTAAAATAATAGATTTTATCATTTTATACTGTACTTTTGTGGCTAGATTCCCTCGTGTGGACAAGAGTTATATGAAATGTATATGAATCAATTACCATGAATGAGATGATCATTTTTATCAAATCTTCAACATCTTAATTCTTTCTTCTGAGACATGAATAATGGAAACATCTTAATTCTTTCTTCTAATACATGAATAAAGGACTTTAGATTTCTATTATGAGTGATCTTTTATTTTATCTCTTTGAATTTTTATCAACAAAAATTTCAATTTTTGAGATAAAAGTTATTTAGAGGTTAACTTTTATAAACTCAAATATAATAGGTTTTCAAATATTAAAGAAACCATCCCCGATTATTAGAACTTAATTGTTTTTATTATTCACTCTTGATGCACCTTTGTTGCAATTAAGAATGTGAAAATTAAAGTGCTTCAGTCATAAAAATAAGAAACATACAATATACACAATCATTTGGTTTTGCATTATTAATTTCTTGTATTTACATCAAATTATAGAGCATTTCATTTTCTTCTTTATATTCAGGTCATTTGAAAACCTTATATATTAATCTCTCATCGTTAGATCACCGAAAAATAAGCATTTTCTAAGAAAATGATCCAGTTTACACTACTTTTACTACTTGGCGAATTCATGTAGTTGGGAATAGGCATTAGGTATCGGTGCATCATTAGAGAGTAAGTGTACACTCATGTGAGGACAAAGTGCTATATATTCGATCTTGTAATTAGGATAACTTTTGTAATTGACAAATTGATAAAAGGATCTGCTTTTCAAGTTAATCACTTAATTGATCTCGAGAATTTTTCTTAGTGGATTTTCTCCATTATATCACTTATCTTTATATGATTAAGTTAAGGGTAAACTACACCGAACTTCCTTTAATATTTGAAGAATTATACTTAGTACCTATAATATTTTAAAATTACACTTACCTCTCTTATTTTGAAATATTGTTAAAATTTACTCCATTTCGATAAAATCAATCATTAAAACTTAATATAAAATGTCAAATTAATCAAAAATTTAGGTATTTTTCTTATTTTATCCCTCTCACTCTCACATTCATCAGTTTCTTTACAAAAATTCTCAAAACTTTTTTATCTTTACATATTTTTTACTTATTTTTAGGAATTTTTGTAAAGAAAATTGACAAAAATGTGATAGTGAGGAATAATATGAGAAAAAAAAATTAAATTTTAATTATTTTAATATTTTTCGTTAAGTTTTAATGATTAATTTTATCAAAAGTAGAAGTGAGCAATAAAAAACTGGTAAATTGAAAAAAGGAGAAATTACCTTTACACCCCCTGTATTTAGGTTGAAAATCACTTGCACCCCCTATACTTAAGAAATATACACTAATACCCCATGTACTACTATACAAAGTGACAAAGGTAACGCCATGACGTTAAGTAATAAAAAGTCAGAAGTGCCATTTTTATATTTTAAGTGATAAAAAGTCATAGTCACTTGCACCCCCTATACTCAAGAAATAAGCATTTAAGTACATGGAGTATTAGTGTATATTTTTTTGAGTATAGGGGATGCAAGTGAAGCACACGCGCCGTTAAATTGCAGCTGTCTCGTGCGTATAGCACACGCGCCGTTAAATTCAACGAGTCTGTTACCTTTGTCACTTTGCATAGTAGTACAGGGGGTCTTAGTGTATATTTCTTAAGTATAGGGGTGCAAGTGATTTTCGACCTAAGTACAAGGGGTGTAAAGGTAATTTCTCCAATATTATTATTTTGCTTCTGCTTTTATAATGTTTGATGTACATTTATTGTGATAGTTATGCAGTTTAGTCCTTACGTTCCCAAGTTGTAGATTTCGGGGCGTGACAAATTGAATTGCATGTCGTCAGCTTAAAATATTTTAAAACAATAACCAAATTACTTAATTAATTAAATCAAACTACTAATTTTGATTTTGTACAAATATTTAAACTGGACCACAAGTTATTAGTTTGAAAGATTATAAAACTGTACTGAAATCATTTAACTAAGAAATATAACTAAATCAAACTATTAACTTCAATTTGATTTGAAAGTTTTGTATGAAAAAATATAAATATATATAACATATATATATATGTTCATTATTAAATTCAACTTGATTCATAATAATAGTTCTCAAATTATATATATACACGTACACAAATATTTCTAATTGTCCTAAAAGAAAAAGCGTTTTGAATGTAATTCATGGAATTATAACGGCTTGATACTTACCTAAAAAATAAATAAATAAAACAATTTAATTCTTTAAAAAAAAGCTACAAGCAAGTGACTCAAATTAATTGTTTTATAAATTTAATTTCATAATTGTAACATAACCCCAAATATAATATTTTTATATTTTTTTAATAATAATATATTTAATATTTTTTAAATACATTAATTATATAAAAAGTATTGATTTGGTTCGGCCTACTGACCTTTTAAATTGCTAAGTAAATAAAATTATTCAAATTGTTTTAGTTTTTTAAATAATAACTAAGGCATTAATTTAAAAAAATAAATAAAAAATAACTGATTTGATGGTTTGACAGGTTCAAGATGGAAGAAATAGATTATTTTTTTTTTATTGATAATTTTAACAGATATTGTGAAAATAATTAAAAAAAAAAAAGTATTTCAGTATATGCTGTTAATAAAAACACAGTATCATATCGTGGTTATTCCCTATATCTGAAACTACCATCTCATTTGGTGTTTCTTGGCTTCATCAATAACACGCCATCCAAAAATGTGCCGCTTTTACCTTGGCCAAGAAGTGTTTTGCATTATATTTTTTTGAATTAATTAATAGAATGCTAACTTATTATTCTTATATATCTTTTTAATATTGCATTTATAAGAATAATAGATTTTTTTAGATTTTTAATATATCTCTTTAGTTTTTTTCTTTTGATTTTTTGCCATGCTGAAAATTAAAGAAATACACTAAAAAAAATTTAATGTTAAAGAGAATATCAATACCTAGATGAGAATATGATAAAAAGGAAAGAAGAAATTAAGAGATTCATAATAATAAATAATAGATATATACATACACATGAAATATAATTTTTTTTTATTACAAAGAAAAAAAGATAAGAAAAAATAATAGATATACATGAATTATAAATTTTATTATAAAACAAAAAGTTGATAAGAAGAAATAATAAATATAAAAGTATAAATTTTATTATCATAATATATTTTACACGAAAATATGAAAGAAGAAAGAAGAGGATAAAAATAAATAATAGATAAAGTAAATTTCATTATACAAAAAATGCAATATCATACTACATTTTTAGATAAGAATAAAAGAATAATGATATACCTAAAAAGAATAATAGATGTACACAAAAAACATACATGGAAAAGAAATAAAAATTCACAAGAGCAATATGCGATTTAGATATGGATAAACGCAAAAAAAATAAAAAAAAATAAAAAATTTTTTGCTCAATAAAAAAAGTAGGAGGGAATAATAAATACACATAAATTATAAATTTTATTATAAAAAAAAAAGATGACAAAAAGGAATAATAGATATAAAAGTATAAATTTTAGGAGAAATTGCCTTTACACCCCTTGTACTTAGGTCAAAAATCACTTGCATCCCCTATACTTAAGAAATATACACTAATACCCCTGTACTACTATGAAAAGTGACAAATGTAACGCCTTGACGTTAAGTGGTAAAAAGTCAAAAGTGCCATTTTTATATTTTAAGTGATAAAACGTCAGAGTCACTTGCATCCTCTATACTCAAGAAATATGCACTTAAGTACAGGAGGTATTAGTGCATATTGTTTTGAGTATAGGGGATGCAAATGAAGCACACGCACCATTGAATTGCAACTGTCTCGCGCGTATAGCATACGCGCCGTTAAATTCAACGAGTCTGTTACCTTTGTCACTTTGCATAATAGTACAGGGGGTATTAGTGTATATTTCTTAAGTATAGGGGGTGCAAATGATTTTCGTCCTAAGTACAGGGAGTGAAAAGGTAATTTTCCCTAAATTTTATTATCATAGTACATTTTACACGAACATAAAAAGGAAAGACGAAGAGCACAAAAACAAATAATGGATATAGCAAATTTTATTATATAAAAAATATAATATCTATATAACAAATCAGGTCATTGATTTGATATCTATATATGTGTCAACAAATTCAGTTTCGGAGGGGTCCTCTTCCAGTTTCGGCCCGTGCCTTATTAGTCATACTACATTTTTAAATAAGAAAATAACAATAATTGATATAGCCACAAAAAATAATAGATATATACAAAAAAAAATACATGGGAAATAAATAAAAATACATAAAACAAGGTACTATACGATTTAAGATAAATGCAAAATAAAAATAAACTTCTTTGTCTGATCAAAATACATAAAAAATGAAAATAGCTTTTCAGACGTAATTAAATATAGATAACGCTATATGAGATGGCGAGATTGACTTGACTAAGAAACACAATTTGAGATAGCATTTTATCGATGATACCAAAAAAATGCCAAATTAGATGGCCTATTACCGTTCTCATCCAAGAAACGCTAAATAAGATAGCGGTTTTAGGTTTAGGGAACAATCACGGTATTGTACTGGATTTTCATTAATAGTATATATCGAAATATTATTTTTTAGACAATATTTCTATAATATTTGTAAAAATTATCAATAAAATAAAAAAACTCGGAAGAAATAGGTGCATGGCCTAAAAAGCATAGAAAAAGAAAAATAAAAAGAAAAGTAAAAAAAGAATAGACAGTAAGATCTAATTCAAAACATTTCCTTAAAAGAGAGATTATGTGACAAAGAATAATCAGAGCAAGTTTTATGCAGAAGGAATCGAGTCATGGATTAGAAGGTAAAGAGACCAAAAAAATCTTGTAATTAAAAGCATGGGTTGGCGGTTCCTCACCTCGTATGGAAATAATGCATATATAATACAAGTGTAAATAGACATGACGGTTTTGGTATTTAAAAGAAAATAAGTCTATTTATATTTCACAAATAATTTATTAAATTTTATTTTATTTTTTATAAATTAAAATAATACAATTGTCCATACCTTTTTTTCATCTATGTTTTACATATATATAGTGTCATAGAAGTCCTTCTAAAAAACTCAATTCAAAATATTTTTATTTTATTTCTGATTTTTGGTGTTTTGTTTGAAATATACTTTTAGAGCTTTTTCATAAGAAAAATCCAAAGAAGATGCTAAGAAAGAAGATGGAAAAAAGTGCCTTTTTTTTTCCAAAAATAATTATTCATTTAAGGAAAGAAATTCTTTTTTGAATATATGAAGAAAATATTTATTTCAAAAAATATTTTACATATAAATATCTTGCCAAACAACCAAAAATGAGTAAAACATTTTTACGTCAAAACAAATAAAGGTTTAATGAAAATTATTTTAGGAAAAATACTTTAACTCATGATAAAGTAAATTTTTAAAAAATCTAATTAAATGTATTTTTCTCAAGAATATATTACATTGAAAGATAAATTTAAGCACCAAAACATATTTTTTTTTCCCAAAAGTCAAATCCTAAACAGATTTCAGGAAGTGTTCAGTAGTAAATAGACGTTAATTGGTAAACTATATTGTAAATAATAATTTTTTAGTGTCCGTTTGAAAGTAAAATTTTTAATAATTTTTATCAATTTGTGGTAAAATTATTAGATATAATTTTTATATGTTTGGAACAAATTTAAAATTTTTGGCAACTTTTAAGAATTTTTAACTTTTGATTATGTAGTAAAAAATTAGAATAATTTTTAATAATTTTTTGAAACTTGTAAGAACTTTTAGTCATTTGATAAAAAAAATAAAAAGTTTTCAAAAAGTTTTTATAACTTTTGAAGTGTCGCCAAATATTAAAAAAATAAAAATTGCCAAAAATTTTTCTTTTTCTTGGATCTAAACGAGTCCTAACCTTGGTAGTGTTTAATTTGTTAATAAAACAAAAAATTAAGATAAAAATGACATTGTCATAGAATTTAATTAAGAAAAATTAAAATAATAAAAGTTAAAATATTTTTTATTTTTTTAAAATTCAAAAACCCTTCCTATTTGCATTTATTTCCACATTTCGATCAAACTTCGTGAATTGAACAAAAAAAAGACTTGAACTGAAAGGCGATAAAACACAATGGCCCCCAATGACAAATGATATCATATCATATCACTAAAAGAAAAAAGTTCCTAAGGAATAGGTGGGTAGTCACATCCTCATTATTAAGTATTTGAAGATGATTTGTTTCGGCCCATTAGTTTCTTTCATTCTTTTCAATCAATATTCTAAAATTTGACTCCTATTAAAAGTAAGTTGAGCAAATAATTTTTATAAAGCATATTATATTTTTTAATTGAATAAATAAAATTTAAATTAATGTATTTAAAATTTTATTTGTAACACTTTTCATATATAGTAAAAAAAAAAAACTTTTTACAGGTTTATTTATAAACATTTAAATAACATTGTTTGTGAATTTGATTGCTAGCATTTGGAAAAAATTGTTCATAAGGTATTAATAAACTTGTTAATTAACATTTAAATCAGATTGTTTGAAAGTCTTGTCTAATCGAGTTTATTGTTGTTTAAGTGGGGTTCGTTTGCTATTAAACTTGAAAGATAAATTTAAATTTATTCATTTAACTTATAAAAATGGATACAAAAGAAAATACAAACGAATTCTTAATAAACTTATTCACAAATGACTTGTTTAATACTTAGTCCATTTGTAGCTTAGAAAGAATCCAATAAATGGGTGATCCTACGTATCAAAAAAAAAATAAATAAACAATTATCAAAAAAGCAGTAACATGATGCTAAACAATCTCATCCTTTTTTTTTTTTCTTAAAAATTCAAGATATTTAGATCGACTTGCGACAATCTTATCATTTTAAAACAATAAACTCATAGAAATATAATTTAATTACAAACAATTATTGTGGTATTATTCTGGTTGCATTTAAGGAACGTTTGAACAAAAATTTAGAAAAAGTTGGATGCATGAGTTAATTTTTGACGTTTGAAAGATAGATTTAAATTTTTTGACGTATAGTATTCGAACATGATCTTATCTACCCATTCAAACTGTGTTGAATGGTTATAGTAAGAAAAATTATCAGAAAATTAACAGAAGTTGATAAAGATTGACCAAAATTTGTAAAAATTAACAAAAGTTTGTAAACAAAAATTTAAAGTTTTAAAATAAACGCA
The DNA here is from genome assembly GCA_035590655.1 of Pouteria glomerata. Taxonomy (NCBI): domain Eukaryota; kingdom Viridiplantae; phylum Streptophyta; class Magnoliopsida; order Ericales; family Sapotaceae; genus Pouteria; species Pouteria glomerata. The sequence goes on from JAVXUM010000036.1 coordinate 19,516,229, forward strand.
TAAAAAATACGAATAACCAAAAGTTAATAGAAATTTAAATTTTTTTTTGTCTTCCAAAAGTTAATAGATATAAACGTATGAAAATCACAATCCAAATTAAGGCTTGAATGATATAAGCTTAGACCGAAGGCGACGTTAGTGCATGGCAGTATGCTCAAGGGGCACATGCCCACCCTCCAAATATATATATATATATACACACACCCTTTTTCATGCTCAACTGTGCCCATTCATGAAAATAAAAAAAATTAATTAATACTAATTATGTCTATTTAAGAAAAGAAAAAAAATAATTTAATATCAATTATAGCTACTTAATGAAAAAAATAAATAAATAAATAATTTTAGCACAATACATACCAACACAATCGCATCTAGTCTATCCGATAGACCTAAAAAACATGTAGCTATACTTTGCCCTGTTTTTCACTCCTCCTCTTTCAACAAGAGTCAAGACCTTTATTTATTCTTCTTATGAAATCTCACCTACTTATAGTCAGTGTTGTTCCACACATAATTTTCTAACTCCGAGTTTCCGCCCATGACTTAGACTCTTAATTAATACAAAAACGAAAAAAAAAAAAAAAATACTAAAGTGAAATTTTGGGTAATCCATGGGCAAACGTGAAATTAATTTATCTTAAATATATATACCAGCAAATGCCCGTGCAAAGTACATATTATCAATCCCTTAATTTAGTTTTAAGATTTTTTTAAATTTAAAATTTACTATATAATAATTAAATTAATTATTTTATTTATTTATTTATACTTATTTTAAATAAAAAAATTAGTTTATTTAAAAGAAAACCTTTTTCTTTGTCTAATAAACAATTAACTTTTTTTTTTAATCTCAAATATTTAAAATTCTGACACAAAGAGTGAAAAAGTGTATATATTTAAAATTTTAAATAAAAAAATACATTAAAATTCAATTTTTTCCATAACGAATTTTTAATTTAAATGTTTATTCTTTAAAATTAAATTTTTAAAGAATATTATTTTTAATTGACACGCAAACAATAGTCAAATCAAAATTTTATATTTTATTAGATATATATGTATGTATTTAAAATTAAAATTTTAATAGATATGTATGTATTAATTATCATATAGTAAATTAATTATTTTTATTTATTTATTCAAATTTATTTGAAATAAAAAATTTAGCTTAAAAATATTTATAAAAAATAAAATAGTGTATTTTTATGTAAAGTGACCGAAAAAATAATTAAAGTGTAAATGTATACGTACTTAAAATTAATTATATAGTACATAAATTATTTTTATTTATTTAAATAAAAAATTTAGTTAATTTAAAAAAAAAATTAAAAAGGTACAAAAATATAATTTGACGTGCAAGATGGTGTTTGAAGTTCAAAAAAATTAAAAAAATTTAACGGTTAAAAATATGCCTAAAATAGTGTAAAAATATTTTTTACGTATTATATATTTTTATTATATAAATGACACAAATAGTGTAAAATTGATTATATAGTAAAATAATTATTTTTATTTATTTATATTTAATTTAAATACAAAAACTTAGCTTATTTTAAAAAAAGATTTTTCCATCTAATAAACAATTAGCTTTTTTTTTATCTCAAATAATAATTCTGATACAAAGAGTAAAAAAGGGTATGTATTTAAAATTTTAAATTTTAAGTACATTAAAATTGAATATTCCCCATAAAAAAATTAAAATTTTAATTTCAATGTTTATTTTTTAAAATTAAAATTTTAAAGGATATTATTTTTAATTGACATGCAGACAACCGTCAAATCAAAACCTTGTATTTTATTAGAGGTATATATATATATGTATTTAAAATTAAAATTTTAATAGATATGCATGTATTAATTATTATATAGTAAATTAATTATTTTTATTTATTTATTTGAATTTATTTTAAATAAAAAATTTAGTTTAAAAATATTTATAAAAAAATAAGAGAGTGTATTTTTATGTAAAGTGATCGAAAAAATATCTAAAGTATAAAAGTATACGTATTTAAAATTAATTCTATAGTAAACTAATTATTTTTATTTATTTATTTATATTTATTTTGAATATAAAATTTAGATTATTTGAAAAAAAACTTTTTCTCTATTTAATAAACACCCACCTCTCTCAAATTTTGACACAAATAGTATAAAAGTGTATGTATTTAAAATTTTAAGTTATAAGTACAATAAAATTGAATTTTTTCCATCCAAAAATTTAATTTTTATTTAAATGTTTATATAGATATAGATTAAAATATTTAATATTATTTTTAATTTTTAATTCAAGTACACTAAAATTAAATTTTAAACATTATTTTTTTAATACAAAAAAAACTTAGTTACTTTGTCTGCATTCATGTAAAAAAATATTTTAAAAAATATTTATAAAAAAACTTCAATAAAATATGAAAAGAATAAGAGAGTGCATTTTCACCTAAAGTAAAGAGAAAAAAATAATTTTAACCATTAAATGAATCTAACGGTTAAAAATATGTCAAATAGTATAAAAGTAAATGTACCGAGTAACACTTGCGTCATGTGATGGCACGAAGGTGATGAAATTTTTTTTTATAACTAATTACTAATTAAATATTAAAAAATTTATTTTTTTATATTTAAAAAAAATAATTTTTTCAAAAAGAGAAATATTGTTTATAATTCATTATCGAAATTAAACTATAATATTTGTAGCAAAATTAAATATAATGACTCTGTTTAGTATACTAAAAAACATTGAAAAAGATTAAAATTTTCTAAAAATTATTTATTTTTTTATTATATTGCACGAATTACGAATTTATAAATTTTATCAAATTTTTTATTTTTTATTATTCTAAACGATCCCAATATGTGTAATCAAGCTTTTCTATTAATTCAAATTATACTTAATTACTAAAATATATATATATACACATATATATGTAATCAAAAGTACACCTAGCCATTGGCTAATAAAACGGCTCCAAGTACCATTAGACTTAACATAATCTAGAGTCACGAACAGAAGAAGATTTGACCAAAAGGTAAAGAAAGAATGAAGAAAATTGGCAGAAGGCTGAAAATTGTGGTAGAATTTTTTATGATAAAAATATGTAAGTCGTTTAATTGTTTGTGAAATTAAATCTCAACCGTTAATAATAATTTGTGAGAGGGATTGTCACGCCCCGGGTCCGGGGACCCAGGGAGTGAGTGTAAATCATTCATCACATACAAATATGATCTCAGTCATCAGAGCTAACACAACGGTTGCATAGTGGACCCACGAATCAAAACTGCTATATAACGGCCTAAAATTTGGACTAATGGGGGGTACCTAATAAAGTTCCTGTGCAATTCATAAGTCATTCAGATACATCCATACACTCATACACATGGCTAGGTATTTAACTCTCACGATTCCATGCAGTAGAGCAATATAAAGTAAATTCCACTAAGTTCATTAATTGATACTTGCTTTGGGCCTTAAGGCCATTACAAACCAAAAGTAAATAAAGAATTATGTACAATGCCAAAGTCCTTCCCAAAAATAAATGTACAACATTACTGATTATCTTCATTTTTGTTCGGGTGGGGCTATCTCCTTAATGTCCCTCCTACTTGCCCTGTGTGGGTCCTACAGGGTCATCTGTAGGGACGTGAGCACATACCACTTGTGTCCACGTTACACTTCTCATAGCAATAAAATGATGCATGTGGACATGACAAGTAAGTAAATATAGTAATGAAAGCTCAATATAAAAATGACCTGCTAGCAGGTATCACATGCACAAGGGAAATAACATTTATCATAACCCAATCATAAATCCAGGAAATGTATTATCCATGTTCCTTCATTATTCCATTATCTGGGACACATTTCACACAAACCATCTACACAATCATCGGGGTTTGGGTATTATTCCGACGTCTTTGTTACGGGCGACGCCGCGGCCCCCGGCGTGCTTTAGGGTGGCAGTCTAGGGCGACGCTACGCCCGTGTGTATAACTCAACTACACTGCCCTCATTTTGTAAGCTACTAACTTACTGGTATGAAACACCAACCCTGCGCAGGTTCCGGAGTTTTCGACCCGAGGGTAATAATTCCCCATTCCTATTTTCCGTACCCAAAATCCCCGACAAACAACCAATCATTTCGTTTTCTTATCTTTCATTAAATTGAGAAAGTATGTGGGTTTATGTATAGCACAGTTCACACGAGGTTTCGTGTCACGCCCGGGGTCCGGGGACCCAGGGGGTGAGTGTAAATATTCATAACATGTACACGTTACCCAATTATCAGAGCATACGCACCGGTCACACGGCGGACCCACAAAACGAAACTGCTATATGACGGCCTAAAAATGGACTATCTAGGGGTACCTAATAAAGTCCCTGTGCAATATATATTTCATCCATGCATTCACAGTTGTCACTAAGTGCCCATTCACAAACTTTCATAAAATAATATGTCATTTCACTAGTTTCAGTAATTGATACATGCCCAGGCCTTAAGGCCGTTACAAAACCAAAAGTAAAGGAATTATATACAATTCCAAAAATAAAAATACAACATGAATAAGTCTGCTCCATGATGGTAAGAGGTGTGTCCTCCCTGAGGTCTCTCCTACTCGCCCTGTGTGGGTCCTGCAGGGTCATCTGTAGGGACGTGAGCACATACCACTTGTACCCACGATGCACATCTCATAACATAATAAGGATGCATATAGGACTCATAGTAAAATGCAACAATGAGGACTCAACATTTATAGCATGTCAATATAAATCTCATGCACCAAAGCAACAATAACTCTATAGCTCATATGGACATCAAGGGTGCATTATCAATCATTCGCGTTTAAACCATTATCTTGTCTCTTACATTAACACATTTCACATCAAACATTCACACGTCATCGGGGCTTTGGATACCAATCCGACGTCCTTGTTACGGGCGACGCCGCGGCCCCCAGCGTGCTTTAGGGTGGCAGCCCAGGGCGACGCTACGCCCG
>JAVXUM010000036.1:19548956-19563948 GCA_035590655.1 Pouteria glomerata
GACCAAGCAAAGGGATGGCCGGCCATCTTTCTTCTTCCATTAGCTTCCTCTCACATTAATTAATATTTTAAGCTTAGGTGGAGGTCAAAGGGTCAAAGCTCCATTTCATTGGTTCAAAATAGATTGACTAGGTCAAATTTCTCCCAAGCCTTGGCATGGCCGGCTCATTCCTCCTTCCTTCTCTATTCCCAAGTTTTCATGCAATGTTTTACCACTTCTCCTTTACTAAACATCACATGCATCTATCTACACTCATGCACAAGCAAAAGCATGATCATGCACTAGCCAAACCATCCATGCAAAATGCCAACACTTAGAAAACTTTTGAAGTTCAAGATCTTTTCCCACAATAACTCTAATCTCATTTTCTACAAGAACATCATTCATGCTTCTCATTCATACCAAAGGGGAGGGTATCACAACCTTTATGAAATATGTCATCAAAGATCTTTTGCATGCCCTTCAATAAGTGGCTTTTGTATTCTTTAATCTAAATGGCATGACTTAGTAATAGTAGATGCCTTCGGATGTATGAAAAGCTGTCAACTCTTCATCTCGTGGCACCATGTGAATTTGGTTGTACCATGACAAAACATCCATAAAGGACAAGACTTTATGACCAGTGGTAGCACCCACCATGAGTTCTAACAATGGGAGCAAAAAGTCATCTTTTAGATAAGCATGGTTGAAGTCTCAAACGTAGACACATACTCAAATTTGTCCATTCTTGTTTTTGACACGAATAATGTCATGCCCTAGATCCGAGGACTCGAAGAGTGAGTGATAACTTGCACATCATGAATAATCTAGTCACATATATCAAAGCAACACAACGGTCATGCAACGGTCCCATAAAATGTCCCCTATTATAAAACGGTCTAAACATGTCACAATATCAACGCTGCTAGACACATAGTCTTACCCATAAGGAGCTAAACTTATCATAGAAGTAAAAGAAGCCAAGTTCGTTGTAATTACTTTCCCAAAAATATCAGTGCAACGTCGGACCTTATGACCATTACATTTCCAAATCAGTATGTATAGTAGCAAGCCTTAGGGCCATTACATTTCTCAAAAGTCAAAACATAAATTGAAGTATATAAACAAAAGCAGCAGCAAATCTAGATCTGGGAGTGTGCTATGCATATCTTCTAACCAGGCTTGAAGACTCATCTAGTCCTCCTACGTGGGTCCTACACCAAGGTCTGTAGGGATGTGAGTACGGACGACTTGTGGTCACACTACCGCACAAATATATATATGCAATGCATGACTATATGTTTCTAATACAAAGTAAAGAACATATAAAGCAAATTAGGAAAAATCAATACAATCAAGTAATGAACTCAAACCCATAACACACCAACGTAGTACAACCATGCAATTTTCTTATTAACCAACTTTCCATATTCCATTTCCATAATTATGATAGTTAGTAAACCATTCATTTATCCCAAACAAGTTCATTCTCTTTCCATATTCCAATAAGTTTTCCATTTCACATAATGTCACACGTTCATCGGGGATCAGGTACCTAGTTAATCGTGCTTTAGCAGCTCAGCCCAAGGCGACGATACACCATACCATGTTCAAGTACATTATCCCTCGTTCTTTAGGATCACAATCCAGGGCTACAATACGCCATAATCCATTAATCATGTTTGTGGGCTACTAATCCACTGGCATGAAAACCTAACTCGGTGCTGGCTCTGGGATTTTCAATCCGAGGGTATCTCTAGACCCTTCCTATTTCCCGTACCCACTACCCCCGGTTAAAATCAAACACATCAAACATTTTTAGTCCTTTAATTTCACACTTGTTCAATTGATTACATCTAAGGCATACAACAACAACATAATAGTAAATACAACATAATTATGCCACTTGAACTCACTAGCTACCACCACATGAATAATACAATTTCCAACCAAAATATATCCATTTCAACATAAAAAATTTTAGCTTTGGCATCATTTACAAATGTATAATTTCAGCTCACAATATATCCACTTTATCCACTTTCAATAGCTCAAAACCAATAGCAAACATACATGTATCAACTAGATAATTTCCATGCATATTCAAACAAGGTTTCTAGCAGAAATTTAGGTCCCAAAAATTTGTTAAAGTCCAAAAATTTCCAGCTTTAAGGCTAAGGTTTATATTAAGTGTTTTCTAGGTTTTTAGCTCACCAAACTTGCGAGAATTGTAACCAAAAGTTCCCCTATCTACATGGAGTCACTTAGGGTAAAATTTAAGCCTTTAAAACAAAACATACTGTTTTTATCCCTCAAATACAGCAGCTGTACAGTTTTCTTTTTAACATGTTTCTTGGCCAATTTTAGGTCATTTCAACACAAGCATTCAAGAGTTCATTCTTCCTAGAATCTCTTTGCAATTTTCCTACTTTCTACACTCATAGGGCACATACATATATATGGAAGTAGGAAGTTTCCTACCTCACTCATTCAACCTCAAGTTGTGAAAATTTTCAAGAGAGTTGAGATGGATGTTCAAGCCCCTAATTTGAAGACTTTAAGCTCTTCTCCTCTAATTCTTCCTTCTTACAAGGAATCAAGGTTTTAATTCCACTTAATTTTGCTTCAAAAAAATCAAATTCAATTTTCCTAGTAGAAAATAGAACATGCAATAACTTACCATAGATTAAGAATTCCTTCTCTTCTCCTTCTTTTCTTCTTCTTCTTCTTCTCTTCCTTTCTTCCTTTTCTTCTACTTTTCCCTCTTGGCCGAATCCTCTTTTCTTCCTCATTCTTTAGTTCTTAGTTGTTCTTCTTTTGGTGGTCTTTTGCTTGTGGCCGAATAGAAGTAAGCTCCCGGGTGCAATTTGTTCTTCCAATTTAATTTGGTTCCATGCTCCAATTAGGAGCTTCCACTTGGTCTTCTATGTATATAAACATTTATATGTATTTGGCAAATTAGTCTTCCAAATTAATGAAATGGGACCCACTCAATTTAAATTTGCTTGACTAACTACCAAAGCAAACCACCAATGAAGACAAACATTCAAGACCATTCAGCCAAGGCATGAGGTTTGTCCAAGAGCACTGATTCTCATGGTCCATTTGGAAGCATTTCTTTCTAGTTTAGTCCATTCTCAACCATTTCTCCAATGGTATTAGTCACAAGTCAACTAAATCTCCTAACTTTAGTCCATGTCGAACTAAGTCTTCCATAGTCTTCTAAGATTTCATTAGTCACCCGAATGCTCATTCCAATTGTTTCCAAATGCATTACATGGCTTTGTTTAAAGTCTTTCAATGTTAAATGGCATGGGACCCACCCAATTAAATTTACTTGACTAATTGATAAAGCTAACACACATGAAGACAAAAGAAACAAAGAAGACTAAACCAAAAGCCATTCGACCAAGGTCTTCCATGGACCAATTTAATTTTTTTTTCTTTCCTTTGGCCGGCCACATCATCCTCCCTCAATTACATATATATATATAGCACATGGTATAATGTGCTGGAGAATGGTCAAAATTAGACCATTCTTTGCCTTGGTCAAAATTAAAACTAAATTTGGACCCCTTGAACATACCTAGCCAGCCATTGCTTCTCTACATTTGGTTGGACACTTTTATCCTTCAAGCTTGGTCATATTTCATGTAATTGACAATTAAACTATTTTCCTCTAACACTTAAACCACATTAAAGGGGTGTTTGTTTTGCTGAAAAATTCTGAAAATCTCTAAAAGTTATTCATTTTTTATCTCATTGCGCGAATTACGAACCCACAAACTATCTCATTTTATCTCACTTTTTATCATATCAAACACCCCCTAAACTACTAACATTACACTAATGTTAGTTTACTTGATTTTTGAATTCCAACCATGCTCATAATTCATTCTTCCACTTGGTTAAAATCAAGACCACCTAATCATCTCAAAAGCAAATGAAATCCATGGTTCACATGCATTCAAAGTTTAGTGCTCAATATCTGTAAAAAGTGAGGGTATTACAAATCACATATCTAGACCAATTCATTACCTTCTTCCTAGTTAAGCGTGAGGTGTTGACTAAACATGAAGCTAAGCTCTTACACCTAAACTAATTCATTATCATCATGCCCTGGATTACATAAACACATAAGCACACAGTTCAAAACACCTTGGGTTTGAACTACATCAACCTGATATATTCACAAGGTACGTAGGCATCTTCAACATTCCTCTAGTCTGGTCACCACGGTATTTATAGACCTTCTCTCATTATTTAATCCTTCCCAACAAGGATATTACGGTCTCTAAGACCATTCCTAGCATGCATATAATACCATCTAAATCTACGTACCTAACCTTATATCGAAATACAGCTTATAGTATCAATCTCATCCATAATGGGACTTACCTTTTATAGAGCATTCTCAGTAATAAACTTAGTCTTTAGGTTGTATTTAGAGCCAAACTAGCTTACAGAACCCACTAAGGTACATTTCTGACAAATAGGCAAATACTTTATTACACTTGCACACCCGAACTACGATTGACCTGCTTTTCAAGGAGATACGTAGGCAACCCCACAAGACTTGGCTATATTACATTTCATATGTCATATGCATTTTTTAATCATTGTGAGGGTTATATTATATTGATTATTATAAACTGGATATTATTGTGTGAGATTGCTATTGTGAAAAGTGAAAAAGGACTCTAGATATCATTAGGTATCTAGATGTGACGACTTTTGTGAGCAGTTAAATCCCCAAACCTATTATTTTTAATTACATAGACCAACCAGAGTTGCTAAAATGGCCTTTTATTACACTTTTAAAAGTATAATAAAACCATTTTAAACTAAAATTAAAATTGAATTTCTCGACACAACTATTAAAAACAAGTATCAGGTGGCGACTTTAAATTTTTATATGAAAATTCTATTTTAAAACCAAAATCATATTTTTCACCATTTAAGCGATCACGGACGCACAACAACACAATTGAGGTTTATGGCAGCGTCTCATTCAACGTGTGATTCCAGCCGTGACAAGATAAATATCTAATTATTAGTTTTTATACCTGTGTTTTCTATTTTGGTTACTTCATTAAATATTTTATTAATTATTTATTTTTGATAAATAATTTGTCAACTATTTTGATATTGGTACTCTTTATTAATTTTTTATTTTATATTATAAAAATAAAAATAAATAAATATTTATTAAAAAATTGACTTTTATTTAATTAAATTATAAAATTGGAAAAATACTTTCAGCAGGAAGGGCAAATTTGCTGCTCACCAGCGGTGAGAATAGCGATCCCCAGCGCTCGCCTCCGTGGAGCTGCGTTTCCGCCTTCAATGCGCCAAATGTCAATACGAATGTTTTTAAATTTCGAGTCATAACGAGAAACCAAAATAAAAAATATGATTAGTAAATGAAAGTAGCTCCACTGGAACGAACCGAGCATGAACTCTTTACTTTTTCTAGGGTTTGTTTCTCTCTCTACTCTCTCTCTGTGAAAATGCTATAGATCTTGCCGGACCACCATTCTCGAGCTCCTAAAACACAGTTTGACCAGCTGCAACGCTTCCAAGATTCGCATGCGCAGCTAGTTTTTTGAACCCGTTGAAGCGAAAACTTCATTTGAAGATTTGTTCAGAATTTCGGGTAATTTTCTCGGTTTTTGCTGGGGCATTTGGAGTTTTGTGGGATTCCGAGTTCAGTCGAGTGGTTGAAGATTCACGGAACCATAGTCTCAGCTTACGATGCTGAAAAGATCACTCGCGAAGCAAGGTTTTTTTAGTTTAGAGTGAAATCGTGTGGCTCTACTCCAATTTGTGAGAGGTTGGAAGTAAAGAGCTAGCTTTTGGTTTGAGTTTAGGTGTAACTTCAAGATTGATGAGAATCAGCGGTTGAAGATTAGCAGATAGATTACTAGAATGTGTTGAAGCATCAATGCGCTAATAGGTGCATTACATGCTTCAACTCGGCATCTAAGTGGTATAATTATGTGGTACTTTTCGCGATTCAAGGGGTAGTGTTTGGGTTTGCTTTTCTGCAGGAGAGTAATGATCTGAGTAATGGCGCTTAAGGTTCCAGCTTCTGAAGCTGCCAAGATTGCAATCCAGTCAATTGGTTGTGGATATGATATTTCCTTAGATCTGAGGCTCAAATACCGTAAAGGGGATTTAGAAAATCCAAGCTCGAGTCGATTGATTGAAATTGATGAGGATCAAGGCAGAGAGATTGTTCTTCCTGGTGGAATTCGCATTCCAAATGTTTCAAAATCGATAAAATGTGATAAAGGAGAAAGAACGAGGTTTCGGTCTGATGTTCTTTCTTTTCAGCAGGTTACTTCTTTCTGTAAAATTGTTATACTCTTTCTTTTTCGATCTTTTGCTGCTCTCTTCTTTTAACATTTTTTGCTGGACACATCCTAATTACTTTTTTGCATACTTTGATTTTTTTTTTTTAATTGTTTATCTGATTGTTTGTATTTGGCTGTAATTGGTTAGACTTAGACTCTATTGCCCTGTTGGCATGGTTTCAAAACTGATTGAGTATTCTATAAATTCTAGGGAATTCATATTTGGATTGAATATACAGGTTCAAATGGTTAAAATTTAGATGATGTAGTTTTGACCCCAAATTTAGAGTACTTCATCAAATTCAAAGAAGTTTGGTTATGGTGTTTAATTATATTTACATATTGGCATGAGTCTTACAAATTTGGTTAAATTCAGCCTGCTAATTCAAAACTTGAGAAACTGTGTATTCCAAATTAGCCAAAATATTGGATACTTTGATCTCAGACCGGACTTTCTGGATTCATCATCATTTTGCAGCTTCAAGATATTTCTGAAGTGAGAATATCCCTTACGGCCGATTGGATGCCGCTAAACACCCCCTCCATAAATAATGCCCCCATATTATTCCTTGATGTGACATTTTTTGCTTGGTTTGGGAAGCAAAAACTTCCCCGGAAAATTTTTGTCTCGCAAACATTTTTACGGGAGAAGATCTATTATTTTTGGAGAGGGTTTGAGGTCTCTAAAATAATACACCTTACCAAGGATGAAATTAGTCCGTTTTACCCCATGATGAAATTGGTCTATTTGGGATGGCATAAGGGTAAAATAGTCATTCGATAATTTTTTACATCATTCATTTATTCTTATACACCTTTTTTAAAAAATCATCCAAACCAAGTACTATTTATTACCTCTTCTTAATACTCTATCCAAATCAACTATTTTTTTTTTATCCACCCTTCGTAAACATCACATCAATGTGGGCCCACCATCCATAAATAATACCCTCTTATTATGTTATACATCCTTCATAAATCAATCCCCTTAAATTTTAGTGGCATCCAATCGGGCCCTTAAGTTTGTTACTAAGCTAAGAATTATTTTACGAAGTAGTGAATTCTTTGCACGCCTGCCTGTGGAATAATAAATGCCAATGATTATTTTTCTTTATGCATTTTTATGTTTACGGAAGCTCACCATATTGAAGCTATTGACTGTAAGAGAATTCATTACATCCTGTTACATCTTGTAAAAGAATTGGAGAGCTAATTCCATTATGACTGCTTTCTTTGTTATTAAGTTGGTGCATATCTTCAATGCCACTTTCTGATTATGGTATTGCAGCAATTGCTTCACTATTTATTTTATACACATGAAAATTTTGTGGGTGCACGTATATTGTATTTTCATTTTTGATTTTGGGTTTATTGACGCTTCTAATTTTCTGTATCCAGATGTCAGAGCAATTCAATCAGGAAATATCTTTGACTGGAAAAATTCCTTCAGGCCTTTTCAATTCTATGTTCGAATTTTCAGGATGTTGGCAGAAGGATGCAGCCAACACCAAAACTCTTGCTTTTGATGGGGTATTCATCACACTTTACACGGTTGCATTAGAGAAAACACAGATGGTGCTTTGTGATCATGTGAAGAAAACTGTTCCTGCATCTTGGGAACCTGCTGCATTGGCAAGGTGAATTTGAATTGTTCATAAGCATTTCTTTCTTCTTTCTTTTTTCTTTTTACATAGCTACAGTTTATTCATTTCTATGCTATTCGGGGAACTCAAGATCCCGATTGTGTTGAAATTTCAGTCATGATTTTTTTGAATTAATGTTTGGCTTCAATGAGGCTGTGTTCTTCTGTATTTGTGTTCTTTGATCCATTCTTGTCTTCTATATCTTTTTTGTGGCACTTCTATGTTTGACATTAAACACTCTACATGGACCTCCCCCGAGGTGTTTGACAATGACAGGTCATATGGACCTTGAGGTTTTTGAGATTAGGATGACATCTCTTGTCAGCTTTGCGTGACAACCACAGTTAAATGAAGTTGTCTTCTAGTTGCAGTATTTGATGAATAACTTTCTGTTCAAGCTATTTTGTTAGAATTTGCACTCAGATGCTCCACATACAGATGATTCTAATCTGAGAGCCATGTCTTTAATTCAATTGCACAAAATAGTGGCCATATTACTTTTTACATTTGTATTCTTCTAGAATCACTTGTCCAACAGTACACGTTTATGTCACTCTGGACTTATTATTACTTTTTACATTTGTATGCTTCTAGAATCACGTGTCCAACAATACACTTTTTATCACTCTTTTCATTTCATTTCCTTCCCTCTCATGTTTCCAGGCATGTCATTGTTTTCATTACTAAATGTAGCCTGCACGACTTAGCAAGTTACAACAAAGATTTAAAATTTCTCCTATGATTAAGGAGTTATTTCAATCTACTTTGAGCTATGGTTGATCAAACCATGTTATGTTTGTATATTAGTATTGTACTGAGTTTTGGTTCTTGTGTTTATAAACCAGGTTTATTGAAAAATTTGGCACTCATATCATTGTCGGTGTGAAGATGGGAGGAAAAGATGTCATATATGTAAAGCAACAGCATTCATCATCTCTTCAACCTGCTGATGTGCAGAAAAGGTTAAAGGCGATGGCAGATAAGAGATTTTTAGATGCAAACGGACAATATAACATGGATTCTGAGCAGGTTTATTGGAATGACAAGGCTTGTTTTAAATTTTTTTTTTCTGCTATAGCTTGCATAAAGTTACAGTTCTGGTATTGATTGTTGTGGTTTCTTATCTAAAGAAATACTTTAGTATGTGACAAAGCTTTGTTCTGGGTGTCATGAATGCAATGGATGACTTGGTGTGGCTAGATGTCTTGGTGTCACATAGATTCTTAAATGCAAACTCAGCCCAAAAGATCTGTTACTTGACATATGCTGCTTCCTAGATTGTTGAATCAGTTATATACTTTAGATGCAAAATTACCAATTTTTAGTGATGGATCTGATTTTGTACTGTCGTATAGCTCAGATTATTGTTGATAGCCTAACATGTTATGGTTTGTCCAGCATGCTTTCTAGCTTAATGTTTTTTAATGGATTTCCTTGTGTAAAAATGTGGTAACAGAAGAGGGAAATGTTATAGAATTTATGCTATGGGACATGATTCAATATAGTAACAGGATTTCAATGCCTAATATGTGACCTTTTCTTGTATTTGTTTGCAGAAAATACTGATATATAACCTGCAAGAGATTAATTAGGGGAGTTATGTGACCATGTGATATCAAGATTTGTAGCTTATACCCATTTTGAGGGTAAGCCTTGGTGTAATGATATGGTGATCCTTGCGACTTGGAGGTCGTGGGTTTGGTATTCATTAGCAGTCACTCTAATACTAGAGGTTAGGCTGCATTTTCATTGCACCTCCCAAGACCCTGCAGGGGCGGGGCCTCATGCACTAGGCGGCCCTTTAGTTTATACGCAGTTCCCCTCAACTTATTAATATACCATTCTTAAGGAGCAAATTTTAAATCTATAGCTGAGAAAAGAAGTGAGTTGGTTCTTTGAGGAGCCTTTGACTTGATGTCACTGTAAATTTATTATTGTTCTTTCAAGCTAAGCTTGTCTGGTATGGGGGAGTAGTGTCATATCACATTGGTCTTTCACATACTGGGAAACAGAGGGGGTGATAAATCATTTACTAGTCCACTCACTCGCCTTGGGGGGAGTGAGGGTGTTGTGTACTACTGTATTATCTTTACTGCCAGTCCAATCGGTCATTCCCAGATCAGTGGTAGTGTTGACGAAGTTGCTGCACTCTTTATGCTCTTTATTTTTCCTGGAGAGATTATTTTTTGCAAGTGCTCTTTTTTTTTTTTTGGGTTTTGTTTTGATTTTTTTTTTAATGCTTTGCATGGGTGAATTGCACTTTCATGTTGCTGTTCAATTGTCTTTCATTTGTATAAAGGAAGCCTTGTTCAACTTCGTACCCTGGCTTGTTTGTAGTGTTTAAGAAGATAATTGTTTCCTCAAACAAAAAATTGAAAACCTTTTGTCTGTGGATTAGTCTCTGGTTGGCTGCTTGGAGGGCTTTTGGGAAGCAGCGCTGATGTACAAGTTCTCAGACTTTTGATAATCTCACTGTTGGTCTTTCATTTTTGTAGTTGATTCAGTATTTACTAGGGGAGTGATGAGAATTATAATAAGTCATTGCAACTCTGTGGGGGTTATGTGGAGATCTTTCTGCTCTAGTCTTGCGCATGCATGGAGAATTGTTTTGCTCAACTGTTTGGGCCTTCTTTAGGTGGAGGTATTCAATGTACATAATAAGATCTTGGTTATAATAGTTAATTCTTGTCAAGTGATAGCATTTGTTAATGAAAATTACCTATTTTTATATATCTATATTAAAGGACTTAAAGGTGCGCTTATGTATTTTTTGATGGATGAAGTCGATGTAGTAAAAGGTGTTACTGGAACCCATGTACAGTGGATATGTATGGAGTACACAAAGGAACAACCACCTGTGAATATTTTGAAATAAGAATTGTACTAGTATCCACATCAAACTTATAAAAGACTTTCACAAGCCACCCACCCTCCCATGAAATATGAAATATCTTTATCTCTTTGTGAGGAGCATATCTAGGTGCACATATTATGCATATTAGCTAGTGATGTGTGTTTTTTCTTGTCAATGTTTTCTATTGGTTCTTGTTAGAAAATTCGAAAGATAATTGATTAATTGTATTCTTTGGTTATTTTTGATTAGTAGCATATTCTAGTTTATTTATACCAGTTTCCTTTGCATTCTATGTAATTTAACTGGTCAGAAGTTCCTCATGTTGTTTTAAGTTGATGGGGAGAGATTATTCTTTTTGTGAGTTTTCTTGAGCAGTTTGACATGTAATATTTGCTTCTTTTGGGACTCTTTTGTAACTATCTTATTGGGACTTAATTTTTTAGGTGTCTTATTTATTTATTTTTTTCATTTCAGTATGAAATCAGGGAGCATGGGTTGAGGTTCGCAGATACTAGCCCTTCAAGTTCGTATTCACACAAGGAGGTGTGTCTTTGCAAATACTGTTCTTTGTAGTGGACCTGGACTTCCCTTCTTAAAAAGATTTTAAGGATAACTTTTATCTTGCTTCTATTTAAGTTTTATTTTCTCAATAATTATTTACATGACAGGATATTGTGAGCATTTGCAAGAGAAGAGGTGGAATTGATAGCAGAAATCTCACGCACAATGCGTGGTTACACACTGTACAATCAGAACCTGATGTGATGTCAATGTCCTTCATCCCAATTACCTCTTTGTTGAATGGTGTCTCTGGGAGTGGGTTTTTGAGCCATGCCATAAATCTATATTTACGCTGTGAGCAAAATCTCTCTCTCTCTCTCTCTCTCTTTGTGAATTTGTTGCATTTGTTTTGCATAGTTGTCTTGTTTCAATGTTAAGATAACATTATACCAAAGAGAAACCCTGCAACAAATCTTGTGAGAAACCCTTCTGGCACCACCTTGATTAGGAAGGTGATGGCTTTTATCAGAGTTGATAAACCATAAAAGAGTAAAATTTTACGCAGATGTTGTACGGGTAGGACAAATAAAACTTTTGTCCACCCTTGATTTAATTTTCTACTTCTATAAGTTATGTTTTAAATATTGAGATAGCTAACCATCTTTGACATTTGTCATGTTCTTTTTCCGTTTGCAGATAAACCACCAATTGAAGAACTCCATCAATTTTTGGAATTTCAGTTGCCAAGGCAATGGGCACCTGTGTTCAGTGAACTTCCACTCGGTCCACAGCGGAGGCAGCACAGTACAGCATCTTTGCAGTTTAGCTTCATGGGTCCCAAGCTTTATGTGAACACCACACCGGTAAAGCATCCTCTATTCTTAAATGATTTTCGTCTCTTCAGTGGTTTAATTTTACCCTTCTATCTTCCGTCCTCTCATTTGCTCTAATTAATTTGGGTTGCATGTCCTACAAAGGCGCATGCACTGTTTGTGGCATTAGCACACCGTCTCTTGGACATATGTGTGGACTCAAACTCCATGGTATCTAGATTGATCCATTTGGTTGGCAAACTAATTATATAATTCTCATGTTTAAATGCCCTGAAGGGAGATCGGAGGGGATTGAAAATGCGTGTGTTGATAACCATTCACATAATGCATATCTAGTTCCGTAAAACCTTACATTATATGCAAAAGTTCATCAATCATAAAAATTAATTGCCAACTCTCAAGAATTAAGAAACAGATGCCATTTAGGAATGATTTGGCTAGGAAATGAGTCGCTTTCCCTTGGGGAGAGGGCACTGTATTATATGACAAAGGGCATGGAGAATGTGAAATAAGTTAGATTATGGGATCCTAAATGCTAAATGCTCTCAGGTTGGCATAATTATCCACCCATGGAGGATATGGTTTTCAAAATATTGGCCTTTTCTGGTCTTCTTATACATGGGCCATTTATCTCCCGTTTAACATCAGCTATTTGGTTTCGATCAATGACCTGATTGTTGTTATTAGCCATCTCTTTTTCTACATTATCCTTATAAAAACCTGAGTCTAGCAGGCATTGATTATTCATGGAATATAATGGTCTATTTGGACCATTCATTCTTCTTACATTCCCTGCATTTCTATCTTGCCACAGGTTTTGAGGTTCTTTATTTCTCAAATCAAACAAAGGGTGATTGTATGGCACTTGTCCAAGTAGGACAGGGTTGATGTTGTTACTAACAACGACAAGCTATTCTATTGGATGAGCCAATGGTACTGTCATGGTTCAAAGTTGTGGTCATCTCAGTTAAGATCTCGACATTTTATTTTGGTATCAAGAGGGATCGAGACGAGATCTTGTGGCGCGTCAACCCTAAGCGATTTGGCCATGTCTCCTACCATATCAGGAGACAATATTGGTCCAATGTTACTATATTGGGTAATATATCGGCGAGATATCGGAAAACAAGGAAATATCGACCCATTTTGTCATTTGACATTATGTTGTTTTTTTTTTTTTTAAAAAAAAAAAAAAAAAAGCTAAAAATAAATTTATAAAAGCATCAAGAGGATGCAAGAAGGAAGGTCGAATTACAATTTCTAAGTATCTACTCTCATTCAACCTTTATCAATCCTCTAATTGGCTAATCGTAATTTATTGCCTGATACCATGATGCAAAGCTGTAACCGCACCAAAAAATAGGTGAGTGAGATCTTTGTCGCTGCCGTGACCTTGTTTGAACCATGGGTATTGTTGTTGCCACTCCTCTAATGAGAGAATAGGGGTATTATGTGCAATGTCGATGTGAATGGCATGTTTGTTGTAGGTAAAGGCATATAGCTTGATTCAACCACCCTCTCTTGATTAGTGGGTATTCTCACCACAGGCAGACTTTACCCAGTCATTGCTCTAGGCATTTCATGGTTAATTTTTTTGCCTATTGCTGATGGTCTTAGTCTTTCTGTTTGTGACATAAATGAGTACCGAAGTTGGTTAAGTATTTGTTCCAAGTCGTCTATTCTAGCATGGTTATCATCATGTCTCCCATTAATTGATTCCGTTCTTCTTGGAAGAGAACTCCTTTCTTCCATGAACATGATATTCTTTCTGAGACTAGCTTGGCTGGTTTTTCCATCTTCTCCAATCTGTTGATAGGCTTGTTTGAGAAAAGGTTCATATACCATTTAGTTAGCTCCCTGTTCTTTAGTGCAGTCAACCGTTACATCTTGTTTTTTTGGTGCGTGCCATTTAACAATATTCAATTTAATCAAGATGTTCCAGTGTGAAAAGATTGTTACCTCAATATCGAAGGGAAGATACTTATCCCTTGCTCGATACAAAATATGGCAACTTTAATGCTGATCAATACAGTGAATTAGTGTGATTATCTGTGATTTGAATACTGTATTAATCTTTGACAAGTGGATCTAGATCAACACTTACTAAAGTAGAGCGACCAAATTTGCTAATTTTCAAATGAGTGGAGCAAACTCAATCTATTAATCTCCAATAAGCGATCCGAGATCAAACACAAATTGAGATCAACACAAATTGAAATGTTACTTACTTGATATGAGTACGTACCAATCGAGTGACGCCACTTTCACAAGTAACAGGGAGAGTAAAAAATTAAGTTAGAACTGCTTCTAGAAAGAACAGTAAACTGCCAAGTACTGGGGGTTGTTGATGTGTTTTTTTTGGCTCCCTTTTGATGGACAATTTTGAGGTAGTTATTCAAACTCCGCTATTCCATTTCTACTTTTTGTTGTGGGAATAGTTAGTCTGTCTCTGCCGACCCCACCTAGTGGGAAGAGGCTTAGTTTGGTTTGGTTTAATAGTTAGTCTGTCTCTCTCTGTAAATTCGATTTAAAATTCCCTTTCAAATAGCCAAGTAACTGCCTGCACAGTCCTTTCAAATTCTCTACCGTTGGGTCTCTCCATTACTGTCACGTGTTTATTATGCCATTCATTTAACTTCTCTTAAGTTGTGGCTATCATGTATCACTCGTGACCAATTTATTTTTTTTGGGTGTAAACAGGAAGATGACATCTCAAAATATTGTCTTAAGCTATGATTCTCTCTCATTAGGCTCTCCCTCACCCATTCCTCTTTTTCTTGGGATCTACCCATTTTTTTTTTGGGGGGGGGGGGTTGGTTGGTGGGG